>CAJNDV010007792.1:71770-86791 GCA_905221635.1 Symbiodinium sp. CCMP2456 | reverse complement strand
GGTGTAGGTAGGTGTAGGTAGGTGTAGGTAGGTGTAGGTAGGTGTAGGTAGGTGTAGGTAGGTGTAGGTAGGTGTAGGTAGGTGTAGGTAGGTGTAGGTAGGTAGGTAGGTAGGTAGGTAGGTAGGTCAAACCTGACACGTACAGTAGAGACGAGATGCAAGTCGATGGGAAAAATAGAGAGGGCAGGAGAGGCGCTGCCCTCGAACCTAAACCTTGTACCTGGAAAGGTTCAGCTGAAGCTTCGGGAACAAGCAGAACGGGCCTTGCTCGAGGTCTTCTTCTCCGTGAGTCTCAGGAAAATTTCTTGTCAGACCTGGGTTCGGAGCCGATGTCTCTCTCGGCATTGAGGGAGAGCAGAGGGCGTGCGTCTGGGGAGTCTGCAGAGGGCTTTGTTTCAGGGGTCCGCTAAGCCCTGCGTCTGGATCCATGGGCGTGTTCTGGCCCGCAGCCCCTAAGTGTCAATCTGGGGATCCTTAGGCTGTCAGCTTTACACCCCGGCGGTCCGTCTCTAAGAGGCTGTGGGGTTGTAATATATGTAGTAGAAGCCTACTCCTGCAAGTTTGGGTAACATATTCAGAGCGGCTTCCTTGTGTCATGATCCGGTCTTGGTGTTCCATCGAGTCACTCATGCTGTTGTGCCCAGCCGCAGCCATGTATGTCTATGCTCGACGGGCGAGTGCAAATCGGGTTCGCGTCTGGCGAGCTTTCTTCACACAACCCGTGGCCAGCACGGTCCATGTTGTGCAGGTCGAAAAACGCCTGGAGTCTGTGGAAGTTGAACAAAGGAAGCTGTGCGCCAACCCCAGCAACCGCGAAGTCATCACAGCCACCAAATATCCTTCCTGTTCAGATTTGTGCTCATAGTGACGTCATGGTGGCAGTATAGTATGAACACAATCATAGCTTCGTGGAGTTCTAGTGATGGTCGTCCTAGCTGCTCGTTGAAGCAGACAGCCCAGCTGTCGGCACCTTAGCAACATGGTTAGACTGGGGTCCAATCATGCTGTGCGGGGGACTGCAGGATACGTTTCTGTTTACAGGTGCAATATCCAGGAGACAGAGAGAGAGTGAGTATGTTTGTAACTCTGTGTACATATGTACACATATACATATACATATACATATACATACATACATACATATACATACATACATACATACATACATACATACATACATACAGAGATATTCTCATTGAGATTATTTAATATTCATGTACAGATGTATGTGTATATATATATATATATACACGTATACAAGTGAAGATGTAAGAGCGGACCGAAGCCAAGAGTCATGTCCTCGACTTGAAGCAAAGAGCCCAGACCCTTAAAGCGAATGCTTACAACCCCCAACCCTAAACCCCTAAACCCTAGACCCTTAAACCCCTAAACCCTTCACATCCCTAAACCAAAACCAACATTGAGCAAAGCTGCCCAGGTGCCGTGGAGAGTGCCCGAGCCCAGGGGTTGAAGGAGCCCTCGCCCCAGGAACGAGTCGGTCCGTGACTTCTAATTTCTAAGGCCTTGCTCAGTATGCATGGTTTAGGGTTTCCATACCGACGCCGACCATCGCCGACCATGAACTGCCGCAGTTATGGTGGTGATTATGATGATGATGATGCTGTTGCTTGTCCTCGATTCTGTATTTGCAGTTTCTTATCAGAATGGCAATGGCCCTCCGTTTTTACTATTACACGACGACGACGACTACTACGACTTCTGCATGCTTTTAATTCTAGGTGCATCTGGGGCATAGTGCTGAACCTAGCCATCGGGCAACGGTCATACCTGCTTCACACACTCAACCGGGTCAAAGCAGAGCCGCCCAGGGTATCGCAGCTGCGCGAGGACAGAAGGGGGTGTGGTGCAAGGCATTGAGCGATCGTCGAGCCTAGGGCCATCTCTCATGCCCCCTTAACGCTTTACTTTGCTAGGCCCGTCCTCCGTGATATTGCACAATGTCAGCTTCGATTTCTCCTTCAGGATCAAAATACAATGCTTTGCTTTACCTCGTCCAAAGCGAGCCGAATGGGTTCAATGTTCATTATTATCGGGGGCTTGTATGCAGATTGGGGTTAGTGCCAGTGCGCTCTGTTCGGGATTAGGGCTTGTCGAGTTGGTGCACCTGAGCCCGCCCATCTTCCAGAGGAAATTGTGGAACTTTGCTCTGCGCTGGAGATGGAGAGGGCACGTGCCGCGCAGCTGCAGCTACCGTTCGGGGACTTTTCAAAAAGGGCTTTGCTCAAGATGGGGTGAAAGACGTTGTGTATGTGCTGGGCCGTGTGCGCTCGCACAACCCATGCTTTGCATGTTTAACGTTGCCTTTGGTCCAGTGGCACGGTAGATCCTTGACAGTGTCAGGGTGAGCAGATGACAAAAGGTTCCTGATAAGACCTGTCGGTGGGAGTACAAGAGACGGACGCTTGATGCAGCCTCCATGCTTGAAGGCGTTTCGTTCAAATATATATATATATATGATCTGCCCTGCTCCCTCCACCGCCACGAACTCGCTCATGCAACTCGAACTCGAACAGGAAGATGAGCCTGCGATCGGGGTTTCCATTCCTGCGATCAGCATATTGGCTCACTTTACATGAACCGAGACACCAATCAGGTGAAGCAGCTGGAGGCTCGTTGACTTGAATGCTCTTCATTCACCAGGTTTGTGGGTTTGCGAGTGGGTGCCCTTACTATATTGTAAGATACTATAAGATGCCGTCATATACTCTAAGATACCGGCTTCGTGCCTTCGGGCTGGAAGCACTTGAGAAGCCAACTTGGATCGGGCCAGCTTGCAAGGGAATGCATGGGGATCAGAGCGATGCAAGGTACGAAGGCAGGGAAGGGCAGCCTTGAGAACTACCCAAATAAGTGTCCTCAGCTCTAAAAAGCACCGGTGTGTTCCGTGATGTTCAATGCAACATGCATCTGTGCCCTTGCTGGTACGCAGTGATACAACTCTGTACGTATCGGCGCAGGGACATCAGAAAATGCCAGAGAGAACAATGTATCTAGCTATATAGACAAACAATATTAGAATGTGTCGTTTATTTATATGATCATGGTGTATGGTATACTCCCATATTCTATAGTCGTAAATAGCACAACATATTTAAGGAGGGCGGTGTTCAACATCGGGAGGCCGGACGTGGAATGAGCGATCGGTTCCAGGAAGCTCTTGCAAGCGGCTCAGAGAAGCTGTTTAGGGTTTAGGGTTTAGGCTTCTAATTAAGAGGGGTGAGGGTTGCATAGGCGCTGGCCGGCACCTCAGTCCATGCTGCAGAAAGGGTTTCGTAGAAGCCACATGGTTCAGCAAGGCGGGTCTGCACGACACGATCTTGGGTCGCTGGAGGTCAGCTTCGTCATCATGGACCCATGCTCTGATTCGCAGCCCCTACAAATACTACAAAATGTTTCTAGAAGACACTATCACCACAGTCTACTATAGAAATCACACTGCAATATATATATATATATATACACGTGGAAACATAATCAAGTATATAACATGAACTGCTTAGCTGCTGCGGCACGTTGACTTGCCTCTCAGGCCCGCGAGCAATCGGATCTGACTGCGCTGAGGACGACTTTGAGTTTTTGGTGGACATATCCTACAAGGTTGTATTCCTTATGTTTTAAGACCTCCTTCTTCTCAGTCAGGTCCCTATAGTATGGGGCGCGGCTCGGATTTCTGAAATCGAGCCATTATATAAGGGCTGCACCTCGCAGCGGGCTTTTCTGCTTACTACTATGGTGCATCCAACCCCTAGATTTCTGACGTAAGGCAAACCCTCCACATGGCTTCCGGCCACACTGCTGGCATCACATAGGTTCAAGGCTGTTGGGATTGTGCCCATCATGTGGCCGTGAAGGAACTTGCTGTCGAACGCTTTGAAGGAACGGGATGACGTGCCTTATCCTGCAGACCAGCTGATGGCGTGTTGGACAACATGTGTGCAATGTGAAGGGTCATAGCAAACACGGAACTCAATAGCAAAAGTACCAATGCTGAGCAATGTGCGGGGTAGTTCAATCTTACGACGGGTTCTGTGTCCTCAGCTAAGCCTCAACAAGCTCTCTGGAGCGAGGCACCCCGCCAAACTCAATCTTCCACAATCCCTTACAGTGCTACGGCGGCAAGACGACCAAGCAAGACAATCGAGCATGTCACTCCACTGTACGCGTCACTATATTTCACAACCTATACAGCGGTTTTCGCATCCGAGGCACTGGAAAAAGCACTCCGGCTGCAAGACGTAAACCGCTCTGTGGAGGACCAGATTCTGTTCAAAGATTTCGGGAAGTTTGAAGTGGGGATTTTGAGGCTGCTTCGTAGCACGGGGCGTTCGGTCTCGAAGGACGTCTGCATTCTTCAAGGCCCTCGTTGCGGATCACGATCACAGTGCAAGTGCACGTGTCTGTCTGGTTGTAAAGCATATCAAGAATACCGTACGATTCAGGGACGCAGGTCCAACCTCATGGCCGTATATCCGTTGTCCGACATTTTGAGTTCGTCTTGCTAGACGCAAAACCATGCTGATGGATTCGCCTTGCAGTTCGCAGATGCAGTTTAGAGTGTTTAAAGTGCTGAGGAACCCTTGTGAGTTCGGACACTCCCGCGCACAAGAACCGTTCTCGATGCACATGAAAGAGTGTAGGCCCCCGTGTTGTCTAGGCACTTGCGCGCAAAGCATAAAGCCCTGTCGCAACATGATATACTGTGAGTCGTCGAACTGATCGTTGTCGTTGGAAGCAGTTTACGACAGCACAGAGCAGCAGCTTCAGACGGGTCCAGTCCGAGTGTGCATGGCTGCTTTTGCCCGGTATGGTGGCGGATGCAGGGCACGGGCGCGGGGGATCAATCTCAAGAGGTTCTGCCGGCAGTACATGCACAGTACGACCCGGGAGTGCCGCCGTGGGACGAAGTGCCCATACGATCACGTCAGCTACTGTCGCAAATATGCTTCGGCTGGCAGATGTGAGAGGTATGAACGGGGCAGGTGTGACTTCGTTCATGCCGATGTTTGCTGGCACTGGAAGAATCGCGGAGTTTGCCCATTCAATCCAAAATGCAAGTACTTGCATATAACGCTGCCTGGAGGACCACCACAGCCCCTGCAGGTGCAGCTTGTGCCCCGTGCCGCTGAGGATCCGGAGCAGCCACTGGACCAGGATCCAGAGGAGGTGTCTCTGGAACCCGAGGAAAGTCAACTTACTGCAGGGGCAGCGACAAGATTTGGTTACCTCGGTTTCGGTGACTCAGATGTGGAGAACGACACAGACGGCGAGCACAACGAGGATCTGGCAGAAGTGCGTGAAGAGCCACCCGAACGAGAACCCGCGGTGGCCCGCCGACGTGCTGCAAAGCCGCCCCAGCGATCCACAACTGAAGTCGCAGCGCAGTACCGTCCCCCCGCACCGGTGACCCGACGTGAACCAGAAGGAAGAAGGCGCAGACCGCTCAAAGTGCAGGGAAAACTCGACACGGATGTGAGGCACCGCTGGACGGTGACTTGCCGCCGCTGCAAGAAGCAGATCATGACGGTCTTCAATCACCGCGTAACCGCGAAGACAGTTTTCAAAAACCGGGCTCTTCGAGGATACTGGCTCAGGCAGGCCAACGGCCAGCTTTTCGGCAGAGTTGGCCTTCAAGGCACTCAGAAAAGGCTAGGCTGCCAAAAGGCTCTTCCAGGTCCAGACCACTGGGACGTGTCGCGCGCTTCCGATCGGCGGCTCGAGCGCAGGATCTTGAAGGGTCAGCTACTGAAGCACCAGTTCCAGTTCCATGCTGGCGAAGAGTGTGCACCCAACGCTCCGGAGATGCGCTTTGAGGAGCAGTGTGGCTTAAAGCGCCGCATGGATGGGGTGAAAGAGGCGGATGAAGGTGCTTACGATGGCGATGAGGATGCCTAAGACAAAGCTTTGGCTCCGGCTGGTGACTTGTAAGGCAGAACGGATGAGAGAGGGCGACCACCTGTACAGCTGCTTCTCCCCCAACCAATGCTCGAGGAGGCCGCCCCTACATGGACCGCCCGAGTACAGATTTCATTTTGGCAGGTCTGGGGACGTTTCACTGTGCTGAGCACCAGCAACGATGGACAGCGGCCTAAAATGCAAACGCCTCCTCGACCTCGCAGAATGTTTATTACACGTCCGTAGCATTCCCTAGCATCATAATACTGGCTGCCTGTTGATCATATTGACCTGTTGTCCCTTGCTGCCCTTCCGGACCTATAGAGCCTGACCTGGAAAGTCCACCATCCTTTTGTTTTCTTAGTAGCCCTGGAGACTTCGACCAAGCTCCGAAGAGCGTTTTGAAGCTTTGACAGGAGCTGCACCAGCAGCTCGCTCAAGCAACGGCTGACCGAGAAGAGCCCGGGCATCTCAGCTTCTGCACCTCAAAAGGGATCTTTGTGGTTTGGGGTGTGTCGTCGATGTGGGGTTGACACTTGTTTGGGCCTTTGGGTGGACTCTAATTCAGGGCAAAGGTGCTTTCTGCAAGAATTGGTTAGCCATGGAAGATGTTGCACTTGTGCAGCATTGGCTTTCATCCATCAAATCGGAAGGGAAAGATAATCTGCAATTGTTTTTGCCAGAGACCTATAGTGGTGAAGAAGGAGCCTTATTTCGAAGTAGAGCAGGCACCAACGTCTTGCATCTAAGAGGCTAGGAGTCATCCAGTTTCCTTCCTGACCTGAGGAGCCTCGAAACAAAATACGGGTTTAGGGCTATTAGGGTTTAGGGCCAGGGTTTAGGGTTATGGTTTAAGTATGGTTGCGGCCTGTTGATGAAATTACGGGATGCGCGTTGCCGGAGACAACAGGTTGGAGCCCTTGATTGGAGGATGTGCTGTGCTGCTTGCCAGGAGGGCTCAGGGCAAGTGAATGCCACAAGCCCTCATCCCTACCGACACAGCAGCCATTCCACCCCTTTTGAATACATCTAGCGGGAGATCAACTCAGACGCGAGTTGGCGTGCAAGTGCTCTCCGAAACTATAGCCCGAATCCAATCTTCAGTGCATTGTTCCTGGCCCCCACTTTCTTTCGGCCATTGCATTGCTTGGCCGGCCATGGCTGACCCGCGGGTGTATGCAACCGCCGACTTGCTCTTTGGCCTTATAGTGTTTGGATGGGGTGTTTCTGATTCTGCGCTTGCCGATTTGTGACTGCCAGGTGCACGTGACTCGTCAGGTAATCCTGATGGGACACCCGTCTGTGCCCGACGTGAGCTCAACTTGTGAAGTTAATAGTACAACGATTAACGTTGACATTATAAGCCCAAGAAGAAACGGTTTAGAGGTTTAGGGTTTAGGGGGTTTAGGGTTTAGGGTTTAGGGCGCAAAGCTTCCAAGCAGCGCCGCCAAACGAGGCTGCGCTTTCGGCCAGGGCTGTTGCCACCTGGGCTGGGGGAGACCACTGAGCCGGAGACTTCCCTGAAGGCTTAACTTCAGGAGCTTAGGGGCCCAGACCTCCGAGCTTTAAGCAATATAGGGGCCTTCTACTAAGTATAGGATAATGTATCCCGAAACCCTAGTCTAATTATGAATAGGCGCCTACATTAGGGATGTCGGTGCGGGCATTGTCAGAGTTTCGAAGATGGCTTTCACTTCAGATTCGTAGCTTCCGAGCCGCAAGGCCCGGGAATCAGAAAGGCTCTGTAGCAGGATAGTTTTGGACAGAAACTTCCATGCCATACGCAGACATCCGGCTACATAATGTGGCTACCATGCTATAAGATTAGACGGGCTTGTTCTGAAGGTATGGTGATCACGTACATGTACGCTCTCTCCTACAATCACGCGCGCACATGCGCATGTATGCAGATAGATTGTGTTCCTTCTAGATCTTGTCTTGTGTTAGGTACTCAAGGCCAAGGAGTTTCCAAAATTTCCAACTACGTTCCCGCCTAGGAACCAAAGCAGAACGCGCTCGGCTACAAGGCAGGGCGGGGTCACATCCAGTTTGTTCTGACAGTTACAAAGGCGAAAAGGTGTTCAGGAGCTTGTTTAACACTTTCTGCATATCAGCCGACAGCAGGTGGATTCAAAATGAGGTCCAAAGTATGCCTGGATCCTTGCCGGCCGCGTGCGGCCATCCTAAACTCCTAAACTCGTAGACCCTACACGCCTAAACCGACAACCCTAAACCCTTCGACGTACCCTGAAATGCGGGCTTGTCCTTGCTAAGGAGGAGGGAGGGAAAGAACCCCTCAACCCTATAACCCCGTTGTGAGGTGAAGGAAGTCCAGTGCGTGCTCCCAGCGAAGCCGCCCTTAAAGCCAGGCCGTCAGAAGGCCCGGAGCGGCTTCTAAGAAAAAACAAAACCTAGTATTTATAGCATAGTATAGTATAATACAATATACTAATTATAATATGACATAGTATTGCCAGTGGGGGTTTAGGGCTTAATAAGGTAATATAAGGTATTACACCAGACTTGAGTCCAGCGGCAGGGAAAGGTACTGTAGCGATCTTGTAGTTTTTGCTGCTGGTGCTACTGCTGCTACTTTCGCAGCAGTTGAGACAAGTTGAGACGAAGGGTATTCCTTGTTTTTTCCACCAGTGGCGGTGGGGCCGCAGTGTACAGTAGGAATCAGGTAACAATGTAAAGTCGTCGATCCAGAAGTCCCTCGACAGACTGAGCAGGACCGAGTTGTGTAGAGGCCAGACATCCCACCGTACATGTGGCCCACGTGACAGCACGAAATTCCTGGCTCCTTCCGCTGTGGTTGAGGCAACGAAGACAACGTCCAAGCGAAGAGACAAGGCGGGAAGGGCCCTCCTGACGTCAACGAAGTCTTGCAGTCAACTCAGTAATTAGTGAAGAGGGCAGGGCTGGGGCAGATGCCGCTATTGCACCCACTCGCGACAACAGAACTTACATGCATGCCAATGTTCTGGGAATCGCTTACACAAGTACCATCGCCCCCCGTCCTCTTCACCCTGCCCAATATTTGAGATCTGCGAGCGTTCTTTCAAGAACTGTTCAGTTCAGAAACGCACCCACCCTATAGTATCTTCAGGGGCAGACTCCCCGACTGTACTATTGCTGCCATCGCAGTGTTCTGATTGTGCAGACTACAACCCTCTGCTACAACTGCCTCGAGCCGCACAGGAGTTTTAATGACAACCTTAGCAAATATAAGAACAGCACTTTTCTAAACATGAGTAATATAGTATGTAAAGGATGATTATAACCGAAGGGCCTGATCTCGAGCTTTCGCGACGAGGCCAGAGAAGATCCTGCTGGCGTCCAGGCTTCAGACATTGCCTGCTGCAAGGACTAGTTTCCAATGCCCAGTCGGCCTAGCCATTCTGAAGCACAGAGGATACCATTATGCTGGCGTACGTTTTCATCATACATCTATCTCCAGAGATAGTATAAATCGCAGGAAGGAGAACACCAACCGTTGCGGAGGCTAGACCGGCGTTACAACAACAATCGCAATCACGGTCAAAGTTGTTGTAGTCGCAGCCTTCTTTGAATCGCAAGAGCACTACCACTTGTGATGCTCAAACTCTGTTAATTAGTTAGCCTGAGAAAATTCCATTCCGTAGAGAGGCATTGACGGCAAGGTCCGCTCGTGAAGCTTTGAGCTTCTGGGTCCGGTATAAGTCCTCAGGGCCCAAGAGTGAACCAGACATCATCAAGGTTAAGTTTAACTTTGCAATCAGATAGATGGACATAGCATCAGCATACTTCCTATATATGAAGTTCAGGCCCTGTCTCATCAGCTGTCCATACATGGTTTCGTTCAGCCCGGTACAGCCCAGACAAACGCCCCGGAATGGCTCGAGGACGTGGGGAGCCTGAGGACGCTGCTGTGGCAACTGGCCAGGAACTCGGAGACTCAGGGCTGAGGTGGTCAAGGTTTCGGGGTTAAACTTAAGTTTAGGGACAAGGGTTCAGGACAGGGGTTACGCGATGTTATGGTTTAGGATGTTTGAGCTGCAATTTATTTTTGAGGTTTAGAGGTTATATAGGTCATCGCAAGCAGGGTTCCATCGTCGATGGGGATATCGGATATGTCTAGACTTTGGGTGAGTTGGCCTCGGGGCTGGGTCTCGGATGCCTACAAGAGATCAGGCCAGCTTGGGGTGATGGTAGGCACGTGGGATCTCGGTTTCATGAGAACACATCTACAACACTGCTTGAAGACAGACCGCTAGACAGAGCCCTCTGGTACTGGGCCACTCCTGGGCTGAGGCCTTTGCGGCACAGAATATCGAGGCTACAGGAGGCTTTGACCACTGTGGCGTCAGGCCGGACAATCGTGGCAATGCTTTCGGTCAGGGGAACCCTCAACGCTAGGGCAACTTGCTAGATTCTGCTAGATATTTGCTCTCACCACGCGGGCCGTAACCGTGACATCATATGGCCTTTGGCCATAACATCAGAAAGTTGGTTCAGTAAACAACTGCCCTCACCGGGAGCTCTTTCCTCAAGTCCCATGTTGAGCAGAGGCTCCTCATTGAAATGGGGGCCGTCGCAGAACACATCCGTGACCTCGGCGCACAAAGGCTTCAGGGAGTCACAGGCACAGAAACTCAGAAGCTGGAGCTTCCAACTCGCTTGGATGGAGGTCTGAACGGGCCAATACGGGAGCCTGGAAAATTTGAATAGGGTTTAGGGCTTAGGGTTGTGCCAGATAGCAAAGAGCCTGGGTTCAAAAACAGGGTTGTGCCAGAATCCTTCTTGAACCTTGCCATACCACGGCCCAGCCGAGATCGTTCACTATGCCATGTCAGTCTTAGCCGTGCCTGCTGCCCCAGTAGGACCCAGTACTGTAGGAGTAATGCCGACCATAGCAGCATCCGCGTGCCTCGTGGCTATTTTCGGCCAATAAGGCGAAATGACTTTGCGCCAGCACGAGCAGCAAGCTGCGATCAGCATCCAGAAGGGCTGGAGGGACGTGCAGGAGTTTTTATGCTGCGGCGGACGTCATGGGGTTTCCTTAAATCCATCGATAAATCCCTCTGCAAGAGTCCTCATTGTTACCTTCAGAGCTCCTGTTGGGCAGAAGTCTTAATGCTGATTGTATCCAGGTTGTCCAGGGGTGTAACGAGTGCTGAAGACACTGGGAGATCTGCTTTTCCGGTTCGTCCTGGCTCTTTCCGCATTTGATGGAGCTAGCATTAGAAAATAGCTCCGTTAATTACAGACCATGCTCACAGTAGCAGCGCCCTTGCAGGAGGCACGGAAGCTCGCTGCACTCAAGGCCGCAAGTGGGATGGGCTTTCTTCTTCAGGGCTTTTCGAGAGCGCCTTCTTCTGCATGGTGTTGCTGAGGACACTGCTTACGGAGCTGCGACGGTTTCCTACAAATGTCGCAGGGAGATTGCCCAACAATTTGGCCCCAAAGCCATCATGTTTGAAGCTCCTTCCTTGGCTTAGCATCTTTGCAACCTTTGCCGGCGCCTTCTGGTAAACCCGCCTGGATACCTGCTCCTTTATACTGTGGAATGCAGAACAACTTGAGGGTGCTCGTCTTGTCGTCTTGCAGTCACAGCTTCTTTCAGATCCATAGGCCAAACGAACCTTTGTCATAGTTGATGGCCCTTCAACTGGGAGCCGCTTCCCGTCCTCCGCAGGCCATCGGCCAGGATAGCAGAATGCGACTGTCAGCCCAGTCGCATCTCCAGTCGAACTCGCTCACCCCGTTGTCCGACGGTGTGGCTTACACCCGCCGCTTTCCCAAGCACCAACAGCCAGTAGCGACAACACACCTGTGCCAAGCACAACAGAAAGTGCAGCAAACCATGACTTGTCAATGGAGACCATGAAGACCGCGAGGGCAGAGATGAGGCCAACCAGACTAGCATGATGATGATGGTGACGATGGTGACGATGATGCAGACGCTTATAATTGTGCTTTTGGCGATGACGATGCGATGTTGGTATCATATGCTGGAACGCTGAGGCTGAAAGCGATGGTGACAATGATGGTGATAGTGACATGGCCTGGGTGATGAAGAGTGAAGCGTGTTCCGTTCTGGCAATGTCCGACGCAACGGTCACCAACGTTGCGAAAGCTGAGCAGAAAATGCCTCAGGAGCTCGAGCGCCTCGAGGCGCAGCGCGGCTCGCCTTTGCCTTTCTTCCCGGCGCAGGCTGCTCAGTGGTGGCCGCAGGCCGACGGCAAAGCGGTAGCCAAGACGGTTTGATTTTGGCATCTGGGCACATGGTGACAGCTGAACATTTCTGGAGCATGTCGCATCCATCGCAACAGAAGCTCCAACATCAGCCGCAGCAGCAAGACCAACACAGCACGTGAGAGGTGTTTCTCCAGCTGCTTTTTCGAGAGCATAGTCACGCTGGCGCTCATCAACATCACCCTCAACATGAAGATAAACATAAGAGGGAGTCTGATACTGATTAGGTTAAGCATATGATTTGTAGTAGGTGAGTCCTTGAGACGTGCCATGCGCGAGCCGGAAGTGTGTTGTTGTCACCACTTGAAAACATCATCATCAACTTCTCGGTCTTCTCCTGCATCACAAAATCCACAGCATCATCTTTCCTGTCATCCGTCTTTCCCGGTGGTCGTCTGCAAAAATATCTTAACGTCATGGAAGCAAGCTGACTGTGCTACTTATGAGCAGCCGAGCAGACGCCGTTGTCATCATGATCATGTTGCGCAGGACTCAGTACCATGCTGTATTGCTCGGAGGAGCATGTTTTTATAGAGTCAATTCGCAATACCTAGCCTGCAAAGTAAGCACCGGCATCACCTCTCACTCCAACCATCATCAGCAGTTTTCGGGCTCGTTTGACTCAATGTGTCGTTTGTCGAATCTGTCATGTTTCAGAGCAATTGCAAGAACGTGGCGATAGCAAGCCCAAGTAGCAGCTAGACTATAGGCGCACATGCACTTGCGAGTCACAGGAACAGTGCACAAGCCTAGCGGCAAGTAGTGGCATATTCGCTCCAGGCTGCAGCCCCCAGTGTGCCCAGCAATGCCAACGCGCTACTGAACCAGCTGTGCCTAAGCTGGGCTTTGTCATAGGAGGACATTGATGGTGGCTTCGCGGCCCTCGGGTTCACAGCCACGGAAAAATCTAGCTGCATCTAGCTTTACACGGGCGGCTAGAGAAAGCTAGAAAAAGCCAAATATTTACTTTGCTCATGAGCCGAAGATCTGTGGCTTTGAAAGAATGAAAGGAGAGCCCATAAGTGCTGGGCTTTCTGGCCTCAAGAATCGAAAGCTAAACCATGCGCACCACCATGCAAATACTGTACTGGGCCAACCTAGATAGACAATGCTAGAAACTGCTAGATTCCGGCCATTGCATGAGGACAATGCCAGAAAATGCTAGATAATGCTAAAACATGCTAGATAATGCTAGATTCCGGGCAGGGAACAGCGTTTGCCTGGGACGTTGTTCTTTCTCAGTCTTGGCATCTTGAGTCGATAATTCTCAGGCAATCATGTCCACAGGAGCCCAACGTGCAGTTCCCAAGTTCAGCAGGTTGGTTTCAGTGAAGGAAAAGGTTAGCAGGTTGGTTTCTGAATGAAGGAATCTAGCTGCTTGGTTGCTGAATGCAGGAAATACCTAGCAGCATGGCTTCTTTAACACAGGCAGTATCTAGCTTTATCTAGCTCCCTTGCTCGTTTGCCGGCTGTGAAGAGGACGGCTTACACAATGATGACAATGTCCTCCTGTGACTTTGGGTGTTTCAGGATGCTTCATGACAGAGTTTGGAAGCAATGAATTCTTTGGCATCGAAGCCCATCCGCCATGTTGCCAGACAAGAACCATTGCCTCGCGAACTTCCTGTCCCACCATCTACTTCTGCAATGAAGTGCCCCGAGTTTTCAAAGACTGCCCGAGGAAGCACGGGGCCTCACCGCCACTACAGCCACAGCAGCCTCAACTGGACGGACGGTCCCTGTTGCAGATGCTTCTCGGCGAATCGATTTCGACAGCACTCAGTGACAGCGATAGCACGTTTCACTTCCTGCAGTCCGGTGCAACCTGCTCGGGCATCAGTGCATCAGACTTTCAGCATAGGACTTGTGTCTTACAGAGGTGGTAGTGTGCAACAGGCCACATATACTGCAATGTAAGCGTAGTCATACGTACAAAGTGGCAGGGCACCACGTCCCCCTCCTCCCGAAGTTGGTCCGTTTGTTCTGCTTTAAGAAGAGCTGTTGTCCATCGTGGTTGGAATCATGGTAGCCATAGCCCTGGCAATGAAAAGCATGCTATCAACGGCCATGTGCAGAGAGAGACGAGAGCCGCAAAAGCCACCAGAGCAAGGTTTGGCATGGAATGTCAACGCAACCGAACCAAGAACTGCAGCAAGCAATAGTATGCCAGCATACCGTGCAGCCTTGTTCACGTTGCAGAGAGGTGTACCTACGATGACAGTGGTGAGAAAACTCTTTCCTGCACAGAACACTGACACATCAGTAATGCAGAACGGCTTGAAGTACAAGAACAACAAAGCTTAACCAGGATGTTTGTTGACGCAAGACATCACGCTTCAGGTTGGGTACGCCCCCGCCGCCTGAATCTGCACCATTGCTCCCACCAGCCGTCCCACCGCCCGTCTCTGCGAATTCGGGCTTGGACGGCCGGGCTTTACTGCAGCAGCCACTTGATGCAATAAGAACAGAAGCAATAGATAACAGAAATAAAATCAATATACTATTAGCTACAATACTAACAATAATATTGATACGAAGTCGGACAGAACTAGGTGTGCTCGTTTGGATTTGCATGATACTCCCTCTTGTAGCGTTTGGCCTGGCAAGACCGTGGACAGGTGCCACGTCATAGAGGTGGCTCCTGGCACTAAACTCATCAGTTGCGAGAGCCGAAATTGGGTTATGAAATTGTCTGTAATTATGCTTCTATAGTGACGGCAGCAGGGCACTCTATGACTAATTCTTCAGGCATATTCAGACCCTTCAAAATTATAGACGCTGGCAGCCCGTCAATGAGCCTCGAACCCTAAACCCTTAACCCTAAACCCCGGGTTAGTGAACTCCTCGATATACAGGTATGTACATGTAGCA
>CAJNDV010007792.1:44122-64064 GCA_905221635.1 Symbiodinium sp. CCMP2456 | reverse complement strand
CTACTACTACCACCACCACTGCTACCGCTACTGCTATTGCTACTGATACGCTCACCTCAGGCTGAACAGCAAGCTTGGCCAGCAGCAGCGCGACTTTGTTTCCTTGCAATCCACGCTGGTCGGGGTGCCCAGCTATGCGATCCGGGGAGCAGAGGCAGATTTTCTGTTATAGGTCTTGTGGATCTTGGTAAAAGGATGTGTAGTCTCACTATTGTTATTATCCTCCTGTTTAGGGGTATGTATGAGTAGCTTGTCAAGACATCCTGCGATTGGGCAGACGGCGCTCTACACCGGCGTGAAGTCCGGGCGACTATCCGAGGAGACGGGGTGCGCGGTCTGGGGTTTATACAGGGTTTAGCATTGGTCCGAAAAGGGTTGAGGATCAACGTCTCTCCCCAGCTAGTCATTGTCTCGCCACCTTGCAGTTTTCGCTGCTGCCGTCGTCGCGCGACAAGTAACGAGTACTACGCTACTAAGTACTATTGTACCAACGAGCGTCGACATGATAAGTTAGATTCTGTGTGCCTGCTACCAGCATCTGCAACATTCGTTTGCTCAAGTTGCGACAACCTGGCACACTTCAAACGGGTGAGATATAGTTTCTGCCGGGACCCGTGGATACAAGAGTGTACTCAGAAACCTTGTGGTTCAGACTTGCATTGACCTTGCTGATATCCCCTGATGTGGAGCAAGTCTGCGCTGTGCTCTACAGCCTGTTTGTCTACCTCTGGCAGCTAGCACAGCAACCCGGCCGGCGAACAGCACAAACCCAAATCCTCGCAAGCAACGACACGTCAATCTGCAGCAGGGTACCCGCAGCCACGGTAGCATCCAGGACCTCCTCCAAGAGCTGAGAGGCGCCACATGCACCGGGCCCCAGCGGTAGGTCGGGCGAAAGCTCTGAACGATGCTTTGCCTCGCCCCGGTTGCACATGTCGGAGTACCAAGTATTACCAGGCTGAAGTTAGCAGGTTCGGAGTTCATGAAACGTTTTGTGGCTCTGCCAAGCTCTGGGATGTTCCCACTTGCCCCCGGCCTACTTCCTGATATTTCGAGGCCTCAGATCCCGTAAGTCCCGAGATGGACAGCCGAACGGAGCAGCACTTGCCGAAAGAATTTCAGTTGTTCGTTGCGTTTCATGACGCCCAGGGGGCAGCCGCAGTGGGGCTCCCAATGTGCACTTGGTGCTCGCAGGGTCCCGGTCGTTGTGCCTTGAGTGCCTTCTGTGCTTGAGAGCTGCAACCCTTGCGTCTAATCACAAGACACATGAGACGAATATTCTGACATGGTGACGCTGCGGCAACAGACGTCCCGACACCAGCCCGAAGCCCCGAAATTCCATGTTCAAACCTGACAAGACCTCAGTACGAAGCACCCCTTCTGAGAGCTCTCGGCTCAAACCGTCCAATCCAAAGAGTTCGCCAACTTCTGCCGGTATGGGCGCGTGCATAGGCGCATGCCTTCTGCTGACAGGGGGGTGGAAGGCTTAGGGTATCAAAGGCTTTTACCGCTTTTTGAATTCAGTTTGTATGTGCGTTTTCGTTACCAGTTCTCGGATTCTTCGTTGTTTGTTTTTGTCTCATCCACCCCGAAGCAATTGTTAAATTCAGCCTGCCTGTCCATCTCCTGCCTACCATACTATCTGTCCATTTTCCGACATTGGGGAACCTGCAGACGTATGAAAACTAGAAGGTTCTATACGAGTACAGATTCGACAGTGCACTCCATGTCACTTTCTGCCGGGCTTGAGCATCGGATTTGAGGCTTTGAGTTCTGGGTAGGATCTGAGGATCTTGGTTTGTCCGGTATGAGCCAGAACAAATCCGGTGTGATGCTACTCCTGCAGAAGTTCATCATAGTTCCCAACACCGAACTCAGAACCTGGGAGCTTCCGCAGGAAAGCCGGATGTCATCCGAAACAGCGTGGTCGTCTCCGACAACGAGCGGGGCAAACCAGTCGCGTCCGCCGAGGTTTTGGTCGAAGCCCGGCTCAAATGTGGTGGCTGCAGTCTAAGCTCAAGGTTGACTATGACTATGAAGGACTTAACAGACAACTTTACGGCTTGCACTAAGAAAGGCCGCAATTCACAAGTGCATGCCCGAAGGGAACATGACTTGGGGAAGCTATCGGCAGACGCGCAAAGGACATGCACTAGGTCGGTCAGAGAAGTCATTTTGCATACGTCCTGGACCTTGGATAGATCGAACGCACACCTTTAACTTCCCGAACTGCTTGCCGAGCTTCCTGCTTGTTCTGCTTGTTGATTGCATTGTGATAACCTGATAAGGAACCAAAGCACGCCAAAGGCGACACAGTGTCATTGGCTCAGCTGACATGGCTTTTTCTTTGGTGCCTGGAGAAGACGTATCCATTTCATTGCGAGAAAGTCAGGTTTTGTTGTTCCCCCTATCTTGGCTCCCCTGCATGGAGTGAGGTCCAGAAGCAAGTTCATCATTAGCCACCCTGGCGATGTGCAGGACACCTGGCTCTGGAACAAGTGCAGAAACTTCGGGTCCTTCATTCGATGGCTGTAATGGTAGCAGTCGTACTCATGATTGTAACTGTCGTTACGATCGCGATTATCAGGAATTACTGCGGTAGGACTGTGATCACGGACGCTGAACAATGACTCTGCCTTCTTTGCTGTGAAGCTCAGGATATGTATACATTGCAGGCGAATAAGATCGGTGAGGGCACCTATGGCTCCGTCACCATTGGTGTGCACAACAGCACCTAGAGCCGCAACTGTATCTGAGAGGGTCTCGGGCGGACTCGGCCGAGGTTGGCGGCGACATCCGAATGTGCATCTCTTCATCCTTACTTTCGTTATGGCCTTCGGGGTAGATACAATTTGAAAGCATCCTCTGTTCGATTGAAAGCACTTCCGGCAATACATTGCGCATTGGCCTTGCGGAGCCGAGATGTTCCTCTTAGCCGAGCCTTGGGGTTCATTTTTGGGGTAGATACTTGTAGGAACATCCCCAGTCATCACCAGACATTTCCGTGCAATCATCGTGTAGAAGTAAAACCCCGTTTCCAGTCACCCCATAGATCGGTCACGGTATCAGTGATTCTGCAGGTACGCACCAGCAGCGTGCGATCAAGACCATGTCAAAAGCCAATATGTGCCCCGGTCATGACTTACTCTGCAGACATGGCAACAGGTCAAGGCACATGAAATGTCAGCAGCACCAGTACTGCTAAGTAATAATAGAGAGAGAGAGAGAGAGGCGAGGGGGGCTTGCCTCCCTTGTCCCTAGCCCTGGCAAGAGAAAGAAAGAGAGAGAGAGAGAGAGAGACAGACTTTGGTTCGGGATGCAGGCGTGGATAGGCGTTGAGGAAGGGTTAAAGGTGTAAAAAGGGGAGGACCCCTGGCTCCACCGACCTTGGCGCCGGACGCCGGATGAACGGATCCCCTGCGGAGGAGTGCGTGCCTGGGCTTGCCTGAGCTGCCTGTGCTTTGCAGCAAGCAAGCCAGACAGAGAAAGAGATAGAGAGAGAGAGAGAAAGAGCTATAGCTACCATGGTTAGTATGGTTGCTTGTGCAGCTGTGTGGTACAATGCCGGCTTTTTGCCGCCAATGCCATGTCATCGGTGTCAAGAAAATGCGCATGTTGTTCTCACCGCCGTTCACAAGCTGTTTTGCTCAATGCGCACTACTACTGTACTGGAATGCAACGCTGCGATCGTTAACATTGATTACATCCTTTGCAATGAGTCCTCCGAATTCATCCTGTTTCGGAATTGGCCACCTGCAGCCCTTTTCTGGGAATCATGGGCGGCGGGCACTCGCAAGAGCTGGAAGGTCCTGTGACCCCGGTTCAGTTCAGCTTCGACGGGCTACCATTAACGCATGATGGTTTTGGAGCGCTGCTGAATCGGTGTTGCCGGATGTCGGCTGGAAAGTTTTCCATCTTCGGACCTGGTCTAAGATGATGACTGTTGGCAGATTACGATGATGATTCCCGCTTGTTTTTTGTGTGTGTTTTATTTGCCCGCCACAGCCCAGGTTTGCAGGTATCCCCCTCAGCCCCGACCGTTGTGGAAGGAGATGACCTTCGCAGGCGTTGCGATGCAGTGGCCCGGCTTTTGAGCGACGTGCAGGGCGACATTCTCTTCAGTCGGAGACTCGGAGGTGCAGAAAATGCTTCTGGTATTTCAGGTTTTGGGGGTTAGGGTTCAGGCTACTTTTTTTGTCTGTCTATGATGCAACCCGGCATCATCACCCGAAGAGTGCCACAAACGGATCAAACTGCAGGTCTTTCCGACTGGGGCACTTTCTTCTCCAGTAAGAAGAAAGCTCACAGGGATGCGGTCGTTGGCCAGCTCTTCGCTTTCCTTACCGGCATGTCTCTTGGAGGATTTGAGAAGCGCTTTCTTGGCAATGACCTAAACATTGGCGTCCTGGCGTTTGAAGCTTAGCCTCTGCGATCGCCTAGACATCGTAGACGGAGTGGACGGAGTGTAGACCGTAGGTATAGCTTATGTATATATGTACTTATATATATATATATAGATATACAAGCATGCATGCATACGTACGTACATTCACATATGTATGTTGCATGCATGCATGCATGCATGCATGCATGCATGCATGCATGCATGCATGTATGTATGTATGTATGTATGTATGTATGTGTATACACATAGAGAGAGAGAGAGAGAGAGACCGCGAGAAGAGCCACTGCCTTACCCAATGCATGGTGTACACATCACGTGTAAGTGCGTGTGTGTATATATGTAGATACATATATATATATATATGAATATACATACATATAGCCCAATCTACCGCACAATATACGTGCATATGTAGGTGCATGCATCATGTACTTTTCACATTGGGGTAAGTAGAAAAGGGGCGCCAATGCTTGGCTGGTATGGCTGGGACAGAAATCCAAGGCTTTGCTTTCAGTCTCCGGAGCGGTGCAATGGCAGGAGGATGGATGATTGGTGCTGCCTATTCGAGGCAAAGTATGGCGCCGCAGAGGTTGGCAATTTTGCATCATCATTCGTTTGCAATGTTTGATTCTGTTGGGGCATCCCGCGGCGTCCTTATGTCAATGTTGGTCATCCATGTGCAAGCTCAACTCACTTTCTCTTATTTTTTACAAAATGGAAACTAACATCAAGGACTTCTTATCTTCTCCTCGTGTGCTTGCCAGGTGGCATTAAGCAGAGGAAGCAGCTGCATGCAAACTTTAGGCGAGCTTTCCACGATCCTTTGCCGCACGGCGCAGTCCGAGAAGACGGTGGGAGAAGCCCGGCGTTCCTTCAGTACCCAGCACAGTTACTAACTAAGTGCTACAGCTGGGAACAGCAGCCCAAACGCAAACAAGAACGGTAGCAAGAGCTGCAAAAACAACCAGCGCCAGCAGCCGCGACAGCTCCCACCTGGCCACCGCCGCCATCCGCGGTGGGAGAAGCGAAATAGTAGCAGGGATGTAACCCTACCGCCGAAATTAAAAGCAGGCTGCAACATCGATAACAACAAATAGCAGCCCCAGCCCACATAACAGCAGGAGTGGGAACAGCATCAGCGACAGACATACCAGCGACATCGGTCCTAAGCATGCATGCTACAGGAAGGGCCCGACATATGTAGTATATATATATATATGTCCCCTAACAAGCAAGAGTCTTTACGATGACAATAGTCGCTTTGTTGGATTTCGTAAGATATCATCAACTGCCGACCCGTTGGACAAGTCATGCCGAAGGTTCTTCGCATGTAGATGTTGTACGCATCCCAGGACAGAGTTAAGGATGCAACGAAAGCCTTGCTCCAGTTCTTAACCGAGCAGCCAGAAAAGATGGCAGAGATACTTGTGGAGGACCTCGAGGAACACGGCCAAGCAATTCGCATGGCCATGCAGAGGCGTTCGGATCTGGTGGTTGCAGCAACTCTACTGCAGGAGAGCGGCTGGTCTTTCACCTCGCAGAAAGTCAACGGTGTGTGTCGTGCGCCATCCCTGCTCCGACTGGTAGGGTTTCCCGATCCGACCTCTACCACAAAGGCTTCACCAGAGGAGCAGCAGAGGCTTCAGTCGGTGATCGGGCAGAGCCCGGATTTGTTCTGGCAAGTTCATGGCACTCCTTCCCATGATGACATGGGCACTTGGGTAACACACGATGGTGTCCGCTACTGGTGCAAGGTGGAATTGCCCGTCTCGGTCTACTACGTTGGGCCCAACACAGGCTGACATACCGTGTACCTTTCCTTTATATATATATATATAGATAGATGTGCCTCTATGAATGTGTGTGTGTGTACGAGTGTACGTGTGTGTACATACAATGACATACAAGTACAGTGTATGCAAAGCCAAAAGTACATGCATGCATACATACATACTTACTTATGTATGTACCTGTGTATGTGTGTATATACCTGTGTATACATATATATATATATATGTATAGAGCCAGGGCTCGTCACCAGCGGCTGGAATTGTCCGAGTTTCACCCATACCGGGCAGATGCCTTGGTTTTAACAGCTACACGTTTTCTGGGTTTTCAACGCCTCGACAATCAGAGCCTGCACACAGGCATCCATGCCAGGCGATAGCTATCATGTTTCGGCCTTGGAGCAGGCATGATTCCAGAAAAGGACTTGTTCTTTCACGGAGCAGCGAGGGTCCGCCATGTAGAAAGGCAGATGTTCAACCTCCTTCCCAATCATGCATCTCTGCCGGCTGCTAAGGAAGCATGTGGTCCGCTTCCAGCAAGAGATCCAGATCATGAAAACCATGGACCTTTGGCAGGGTCACAGCGTTGGCTGCGCTGCATGCACTTCACACTTCGCTCTACATCTTTCTGCGTCTCTCCGTTCTTCGAGCTGTCTATGTATAAATGTACACAAACTATATGGGTGCATGTGTGCACGTACACACACAGCTACATCCACGCCACTCCACCCTTCCCCACACACACGTATATTTGTATCGTCGCCGAGCATGTCGAACTCTGCCCATCAACGAAGTCGGAGATTTCCTAGCACGATGGCTGGAAGGTCAGCCTCACCCAGCTTCGGATGCTGTAGATGTTACAGGTCCCTTGCCAAATGTCGGCGGAGTTTGTAGCGCACCTACCAGCGCAAGGGATCTGTGCACTGTCACTACCAGGCATATGTTCTGGGGGCCCATGTGGGGGGGTCGACTTCCGGACCATGACCGAGTTTGAAGTGGCTTTGGTCCTCTTCAGGACCATCCAAACATCATCAAGCTCTACGAAACTTTCGAGGTGCTGAGAGTCATGTGTAGTATGAGCCAATGAGGCTGCTTGCTGGTTCCCTGCTGCGGCCTTTGACGCGCTTGTTGTTATAATTTCGGTGACCGTGGGTGAGCGCTTGTGTACACATTGGTCTTGTCACCGGTCGTTTAGCTTTAGAAATGTGGGGCTCTCAACCATGACATCCCTTTCTGGAGGCATCGGTTAAAGGTTGCAGACGGTGTGGCGGCATACTGCGTATGCCAGCGTACAGGGTGTAATTACAGCTGCCCACAGCTATCTGGGACCATTCAAAGTCTGCAGTTTGCTTATATCTCTGTGCTGTACAGAGTCTCGTTTTGAAGCCAAGCTTTGAGAAAGCTAACACAGCAGCACGTTTCTGGGTCTTGCGCTAGTTGTGTTGTGTCTGTCTGGGAGGACCGGAAGCACATCTACTTGGCCATGGAGTTGTGCACAGGTGGCGAACTTTTCGATCGCATCATCGAGGCGGGGGGGTTAAGGCCCCCTTGCTCTCTACTCCCTTCGCATGTCTTCCTGTCATCCTATATAAGATAGGGGCCTTAATAATTAGAACAGGCTTTGGGGGATATTATACTATAATTATAATAAGGACCAAAACCCTCTTCTTATTAAGGCCCCTTCAGTAGTCATAATCCCACTTTGCTCGCCTCTTGGTCCATGCCTCTGAGCGTCCGAGCCCTGGCATCCCTGAGGTGGGCCAGTTTACCGAGAAGGACGGCGCGATCGTAGTGCAACAGATGCTCTCGGCAGTGCCGGGCTGATTTGTTCATCCTTGGACGGAGCTCCCCAGTTCCCCAATAGGACATGTGAAGTCTGCTTGACAAGCTGCGTGTTGCATTCGTTAGCTTGCCTTGAATTCCGCTTGGAAACGTCATGGCATGACTTCGCTACAAACAACCACGACTGACTCCTCATTGATGCAGGATAAGGACAGCCAGCTAGTACCGCTTTCACACGTTTTCGCCGTCAGCGATGCACAAGTGCGAGCGTTGAGGCCTCTCAAAGAGCAATATAGGGCCCTATCATTAATAAGGAACGCCCAAAATAGTAAATAGTATTGGTAATTATTAAAGCCCCTACATCACCTATTTTGAAGCGTTGTCGGGTCGGGAAAAAGAGCCCTTTTGAGAAGCACAGGCCGCAGCCCACCAGCAGACGTTTATCCTGCCCTGTTAAGGTCAGAGCTGAAGTTGCGGAATCAGAACTTAAAGTTGAGGGAGGCGTAGACGTCTTAATCTTTATACATATATAGGTATATGTGAGGGATCAAAAAGAGGGAGTTATTGTGAAACAACCAGATGAAACAGTCGAAGTGCTGCGCCGTTCTTGCACTCGAGGTCTTCTACATGCATACCCGCGGTGTATGCCATCGTGACCTCAAGCCAGAGAACTTCTTGTTCCTGTCTAAGGGCACCTTGGCCTGGCATTTGCAAAGCCTAGACAGTTTAGAAAGTAGGGTTCCTGGTGGGATTGGCAGGTCGAACTTTCAGGTTGGAGTTGACGACCTGCCTGCATTTCAGATTCAGGCATTTGCTTTGATAAACCCAGCTT
Organism: Symbiodinium sp. CCMP2456; assembly: GCA_905221635.1. NCBI lineage: Eukaryota > Dinophyceae > Suessiales > Symbiodiniaceae > Symbiodinium > Symbiodinium sp. CCMP2456. The sequence goes on along the minus strand of CAJNDV010007792.1, from coordinate 55,258 downwards.
GCTCAGGCGCCAGAATTCGTTTTGAAAAAACGCCAGACATTGTCAAAACATGTTTCTGCTTGGAATGGGTCGTTGCACTGCAAGCTTCGGTATGTCGGACACCGTTGGACTTAGGTCCCATCGAGAACACGCTGCTGAAGATTATAGATTTCGGGTTATCCAAGTGCTTTGACACCAGCATCCCCATGGCCACGAAAGCAGGCACTCCCTACTACGTGGCCGGGCAGCAAGACATGTACGCCTGCACATCACCACGCTTTGCAATGATAGCAGGGGCCTTTCAATCATGCATCGTGGTTGGAGATGTCAGGTGGCACCCCAGGTCCTGCAGGGCAAGTACGACAACTCATGCGATCTTTGGAGCTGCGGAGTCATCATGTACACAATGCCCTTTGACTCGGAGTTAATGGAGGGAATCATGCCGCCCATGACCTGTTAGAATCCGAAGAAGGCTTGCCCGGTGTCCTAAGAGGCGAGGACCGCCTTCGGCCAGCCAGAGCTCTCAGGGCTCCAAGCTAGACAGCGACTCGTATGCCCAGCTTGAAATCTCTTCGAAGTCGTGGCTCTTCATTCTAACAGGTTCTAACAGGCTCAGGCCGTACAAGCAGCTGTATCATTACAGTAGTAGTAGCACAGAACGAGAGGCAGTTGCCGTAGCAGCAGCAGTAGCTGTAGCAGCATCTGCATCAGCAGCCGAAGCAGTAGCAGCGGTGGCAGTAGCAGTAGCAGCAGGTGTGGTAGCAGTACTGGTCGTCGTCATGGTGCCGGTGCTGGTGTCGGTAGGGAGTTGCATTGGCAGTAGTGTAGTGTTAGTAGCAGGAGTAGCAGCAGAAGCAGTTACCATGGTTGTAGTTTTCGTTAAATGGTGCTCAACAGTGTGCAAATGTGCGGCAGAAGTGTCGTGCTGCTTCAAATGAACGGTTCAGACCCGTCGACACTGTAAAGAGACTGAGAGTCAAACCAAGAAATATGTAAATAGTTGCAAGGCGATGGCAGCACTGGGAACCGGAAGGCAGTAGATGTTGGGACGGCAATGATAGCAGCCATAGCAAGTAGCGTCTGAGATGCTATTCCAGGCCCTGCTACTGTTTGTGCAGCAACCGCGGCCGCAGAAGTGAACAGTTCAAATTGTCAAAGTTCGCAGTCCAACGCATCCTTACGAAGAGTTTAACTGTCCGGACATAACTCTAACCTTCTAACCTTGTCAGCAGCATTTGCAACAGGCTGTGCGGATACCCGCCTTTCTACGGCAAGACTGACCAGGAGGTCCTTAGCAAGGCCAGCTTTTTCGATGATTCCGCTTCTTCCGTTTCTTTCATGGTATAAAAAAGACTGTACTCGTAGTACGAACGATACAGAAGCGTCATCGCAGTGACGGCCATAATTCAGATTTCTGCCAATAACGGAAAACATAGGCACAGCACTACTACTGCCAGACGACGGCTACTGCAACTACTACTCTACTGCTACTACTACTACTACTACTACCACCACCACCACGACGACGGCGGCGACGACCACGACCTCGACGACGACGACGACTACCAGTACGACTAGCTGGCTACTATTGTCAAGCGGTTGCTTTTCCAATCTTCGATTCAATCGTAATTAAAATGTTGGAGTTACTTGTTCTGCTTCTTTAGTTATGCACGGGTCGCTTATGGCGATTGATTGTGTACTTCCCCAGTTCGATGTGTTGATGCTTAAAATTCACAGCACTCCTCGTGGAGACACCGTGGAGAGCTTGAACAATTACACCGACCATTCCGAATAGAACGAAACAAGAGGCCAAGCCCCTACAGCCAGTCAGTTTGGAAGCCCCAAAGCCCACATGCTCTGCTCAAGGGACTGCATTGCGAGGCTTCAAAAATGCTGGAGGTAAGGAGCTCGAGTCACATCCGAAGCTGTACACCCTACACCGCGAACCACCCACAAACCCCACATCCAGGAGAAAGCTGAGCACAAGAGTGTAGAGGCCCAAGGTACACAGATACAAAGATAATATGATGCCACAACAAAGTGTTGTAACAATACACGGTAACCATGTACTTTAATCTTATGTTATATAGTTTGGCCCCTCAGGTGCGGAAAGGTATTTATCAGTTCGAGCCGAAGTATTGGCGGCACATCTCCGCGGATGCCAAGAAGCTGATTGGTGCCTTGGGCGCAAAAGAACTTGCAAGGATCTTCGATTTGAGGGGTGGTGAGGAGTTGGGAGCTGTTGTGGTTTCATATGATCTCATTGCCGACGTGCGTGATGGGGAGTGTGGTGTCGAGATCTAGGCTAAAGGCTGCGTTGCAGAACAAGAACCAGAAGAGCAAACAATAATAGAGCCAGAACTATAGCGGCGGTTCAGCACCAGAACAGTTTGGCAAGAGCAGTAGAAGACATCGTAGCTTCGGTAGTATGCATAGTCTACTTCAGGTCACTCATGGCAAGAAGATACAGAATCAGAGCATCAGAATGCAATGATTGCTCGCCCCTCTTACCACGAGTGAGGGTCCGTACGACACACCCGAAGCGGACTCGAAGTGTGTGGGTCCATGTTGGGGGTGTCCCGTTTCGAGAACCTCCTGCGCCAGGAAAGCTCTAACATCTCTGTTTAGGCATCGCTGCAAGACAGTCGGATGATCTTAGGAATGCTGCTCAAATTTGAGCCCGAGTCGCGCTACACTGCTGAGGAAGCACTGCAGGCGCAGGGGTTTGTGCAACAATGTTCAGTGTAAAGGATCGGTGCGTCGCAGCAATGCCGAAGAGAGCTTTACGACTTCGCACATGGAGTTTGCTTGGCTGTGGTTCTTCGGGAAATGTTTTGTGGTAAAGTACCAGCACTACCCACTGGCAGAGCAGGCCCCAAAACTCACAGTAGAAGTGTCATCCTTTTGCATGAGTGGCCTACATGCGAGCTGAGAAGGTGAGTTTGTGATGCTGCAATGTGATCCAGAATCTTAGCAATCTGCGCATGGCACTTTCGATGCCATGCGAACTCAACTGGGATTCAGTCCTGCTTGAGGATGTTTGGATCAAAGAGCGAGCACCCAAAGCAGAGAACATCTGCTTGCAGGACTGCCTGCATGTATGCCGTGCGGTCGGAATTGACGCGTAAGCATGGCTTGAGCCCCAAGCGCTTTAATTCTTGAGGGGCACTAGCTTTCTGGGCTGCTCGTGTGCAACTGTTTACGTGGCTTCTCTGCGTTTGCATGCGTGCTTGTGTGCGAGTCACCGGTAGCTTGACATGGCATCTCTAGCTGAGACATTCGCACGCGTGGATTTGAGAACAAGCTCCAGGCCATCCAGAATCGATCGTTTCCTCGCCGCAGGATCGTATCATGCACAACCTGAAGAGCTTCAGGCACCTGACTTGAGACACGGACTGCTGCTCCATCTAAGACGGCTGTGCTGTTGCAGCAGTTCTGATGTGTGTGTATATATATATATGTGTTATATGTGTATAAAAAAAGTATATATATGTATACACAAACACTCTAGATGTACATGCATGTGTATATTTTTATATATGCCTACATGTATGCAAGTGTACATGTCAAGATGTCTGTGTATGCATATGTATGCATGTAGCTACTTAGCTATGCATTTTTGTGTACATATATGTACATATATACATACATATACGCATGTGTACATATGTGTACATATACATGTCTATATATATATAGATATGTATGCATACATACATACATATACACACGCACACACGCACACGGACATACATACATACATACATACATACATGCATGCATGCATGCATGCATGCATGCATGCATGCATGCATGCATACATACATACATACATACGGTGTGTGCGCGCGTGTGTCTTAGCCAGCTACATCGGTGCCTCTACTGCGTGTTGGTACCACATATGCAAAAACGTTCTCAGTCTATTCCTTATGGGCTTCAACTCTGTAACTGGCGAGTATTTGACGAGGTCCAAGAACAAGCTCAAGAAAGCGGCCTTGAACATCATCGCCTCCCAGATGAGCGAAGCCGAGATCGCAGACCTGCGGGAGCCGTAATCACTGCTTTTGGATCACTGTATCGACTTTGGGGTAGTAGCTTGGTAAAAGGCTTGCTCTGCAACGTGATCCAAGTTGTCTTATGCAACCTGCCAAGTGAGTCTTCGGACATGCCATACAGGAGCCAAATTTTGTAGAGTCATGCTGCCGTTGAGTTGAGCCTGTGCTTTTCGATCTTAGTTCCCCTCGAAGGTTTTCAGGCTTTGCTTTATTAACGCGTGGTGTCGCTGTTCAGGTGAGGTAAGAAGTGCCACACTATCAACCATATGTACACTTGCATCAGGCCATATCAGGCCGAAATTATCATTCAATGCAGCAATGCTTGATTGCTCATCATGTACTAGTGCGAGCATTTTAGGCGTGGCAACTCAACTTCGTCATGTTTCTTTCGCACAGCTTGGCGTGCATTCGTCCACCATTTCAGAGCAGTTTGCGGCATGACATCCATTGCTATAAGCCATGGTGACTAATCGGTAGTACAGTGGCAACGTTACTGTGGCGGCATTCACTCAAAAATCGTGGCTGCGTCAATTCGTCCCGGACGGATTGCTGCAAGCATTGGTTGCTGTAAGAGTTGTCTATCTTTTCTGATAGCACATTCGGGGGTTGTGTGTATATATATACACACACACACGCTTATTTGCTTATTTGTTTTGTTGCAGATTCGCCGCCCCAATTCAACGGGCTGGGAATCACTGCCAGGAGATATTCAAAGCGCTCGACATGAATGGTGATGGTGCCTTGCCTGACTTTAGGCCCGGAAGTCTATCGAGTTTGGATCTCAACGATCACCATACCAGTCTAAGCGTAAGTGTTCAGGGTTTATGGGTCACCGTTGCAACGTAAGTAGTTTTGCGCTTTGCGCTGCGACCTGGAATCATCGCCTGGAGAGTGCGAGATGAGGAAGTCCAGGAGACCTCCCGTAAGAAGCCCCGTTTGCGACGCTGTGGAAAGTGTCATCAGAATTGTGTAGCAACCCTGGAAATCTATATTCCCTAAGTTGAGGGCTCAGTGGTTTAGGGTTTCGGGGTTTAGGATTTGAGATTGGCTTGGTTGAGCTTTCCCTCTCTGTCCCGACAGGAGAACCACAGTTGGCCTCAACATCCCTGTGCGACACATTCCCAAACACCTACGAACCATCAACCTCCTCTGGTAGCATTCTTTTGCTGTGTCGGGTGTGAAAGTCGAAACCCTTGAGTGTAAACGTGCCAACCCCATAAAACCCATAACGTCCCAGTATGGAACCCTAACCCTTCAAACCTTTAAACCCGAAACTATGTTTTTCTTGAGGCTTCCTGACCACGACTGAGCTGAAGGATGGCAGCTTAGATGCAGACACGCGAGCCGCCAAGGGCTTTCCGACTGCCAGCCGTCCCTGAAGCACATGCTGGACGACGGCTACTACTACTACTACTACTACTACTACTACTAGTGATGATAAGATTAACAGCAATAGGAGTAACCATAGTTTGGCTTATAAATGTTTATTGATAATGTTCGTCATAATAATAAGAACATGTCGAAACTATCGGAGAAGCTCAGGCATCACGAAGGCTCGGGCGAGGAGCCCGACGATCGACTTGCAGGCAAGCCTGTTATGTAGCCAAGCGTACCTCTGGCAGTATACTTTCCACTGCATCTATACAAGTATGCAGACATGCATATCTATGTCCATATACACATGTTCACCTGCACTATGTAGATTTGTGTGGATGTCTGCGCATGCCCACAAATCGCTTAGTAGACAGGAAATAGCGGCTCCTCAAAGATAAGCATTTCCGTGGGATCCGTTGCTAGTTGCTACTTCAAGAGAGGAATGTAGGGCATGCCAACCTTGTAGTTTCGTTTATACGAATATTTGGTCCCAAAGACATGTACAGGCGTAGATATAGATCAGATGGGCATGTGCCTCTTGTCCTGTTCCGTTTCGTTTAACATGAGATATTGTCAAACTTGTCTGTTTCATACATACTGTAGTACTATAACATATAGTACCGCCTTGTGGTGATGCCACAGGGGAGCATCCAGGCATCTGCCCTTGAGCTCCGCCACCAGTCATACTATTAGCAAAAGCGCCAGCAAAGAGAGCCACAAAGCTGACCACGGACGCAAGCGACTCCTGGTTTCATTAAGGCTGGTTTATAGGGTTTAGGGATGGACAGGTCCTCACATGCAGGACCGGCGTGTTTGACAGGGTCGGATGGGCGATTCTGGAGCCAACTTCGACATGCCTACATGTGCGGCTCATCGTGCAGTTTGCTTGTGGACGTGTTGCCTGTGTGTTTGTTTGTCTGTTTTTGTTCGTCGATTTTTCCGTACGTTCGTATCTTTTTCTTCAGCCTCAGCCATGTCTAATGTATCTAGACGTGCTGTTGAGCATGAAGCCTTCAAGCCACATCTGCAGTTTCGGCCTTCTTGGAAGGCGATCATGGAAGGCGTCGATGCGGACGGCAGTGGTCTGATCGAATCTTGGTGGAAATTCCTGGGAGCTCCTGGAATCGCATGATGCAGTGTCGGGCTCTAGGCTCTAGGTGTAACCTGCGCTATTTTCTCAGTTGTCTCTTTGTCTAGGATTCAAGCTCACGGGACCGGGTTCAGGCTTTTCGCGCTACGGGTCGGGTTAGAAGCATCGGTCTTGAGCACTCCCAGGACTTGTACTGTACTTTGGGCAGAATTCAGGATATTCCCAGCCATATGTAAAACACAAGCCTTTGCCTCAAGCCCCCAGCGAGCTGTAACATAGAAACCCTTTCCCCCAATTAACTTGGAGGCAAAAATTGTACTTGTAATTGGAGCTGGTGTTGGAAGAATACGTCGAGGAGACACGGGGTAAGCCATCCGGCCTCGGTCTCGAAGTGACTAAAACGAAAAAACTACGGTCTTAACCTAAAGAATCACAGCAATGCTTAAGAGCCGGCAGAAGCAGGAAGTGACTTCCTAAAGCCTAACCTCATCCAATGGACATTTTCAGGACTACACCGAGTTCTTGGCTGCGACATTGGACAGGAAGGTTTACCTCCAGAGGGATGCTACTGGTACTGAGCTGGAGGGTGTATTGGAGCAAGGTTTTGTTGTTTGCAGGGCTTTAGGGCTTTAGGGTTTAATTTGGCCCAAGGTTTCCCAGAAAAGGGGTTAGGGCAGTCTGGACCAATCACTGCACCCCAACCACCATCTGCCTGAGCTGGCGAGCGCTTCGAGAGCGTCTCACAAGGCGAACGACATGATAGCTGAGTTGTCAAGCACTGCACTTGGCGAGGGTAGAATTTCGTTGTAAGCGTGAAAAACCCTAAACCCTAAACTTGCTCCCAAAGCTTGGAGCTGCGTTTCTCAGGTTTGCTTCGCTGCCTTCTCGGTTTTTGACCGGGACGGCGATGGATGCATCACGCTTGACGAGCTGAATCTAATCCTGCATATAGAATTACAGTGTAGCAGACGGTTACGGGCTCGGGTGCTGTAGCGGTTCTACTCATGTCATAAGCGGCACATCGGTGCCAATCACAAAGTTATTCGTGCTGTTTTTGTGTTCAGCATTATGCTTCGATTTTGTCGGAGCAGGTTCTCAGAGGGTCCATTGAAAGCTATGCTATTTATTAAGGCCCCTGTCACTCGGTTCATCTCACCTGGGTTCTCCAGCAAAGCGCCATCACTTTTTCCTAAGGGGTTCACCATGCGCAGGCTGTGGTCGCTAGAAGTCATGCACTCTCGCAAGGAAGCAGATCTTGGAGAATGGCTCTGTGGAGGCATCTTTGCAGCATGGGTCTGGGGTAACGACAGCCATCACAACATGTGAGTGAGTGAGTGCGCAGGCGTGTGTGTGTGTGTGTCTCTGTGCCACAGAGCCCGGCACCGCAACTGCAGCTTCTGGGCTGCGCCGAGAGTTCCAGCTTTCGAAACGCCTGCCATCGGCTCTCGTCCTGCGGCCTGGGCCGGGTTGACTATTATGATTATTATGATTATTATTATGACTATTATGATTATTATTATTATGATTGTTACTGTTGCTCTACACGTCTCAGATTTCGGCTGTGTTTTGTCTCTCCTTCGTAGGAACAGTCGGTGAGTTTTTGGCACTCTTAATATCAACTGTATGCTTAGTCGTGCGATAGCTCTGCGAGTTGGCTGTATGACTGTGAACGGTGGTTTCCTAGAAACAGGTTGATTCAGCACTACTACTGCTACTACTTACTACTTCTCACCACCACCACCACCACCACCTCGTCTACTACTACTACTACTACTACTACTACTACTACTACTGGTACTGCTTCTGCTCCCCCTGCTGCTGCCACTGCTACGGCTACTGGTGCTGCTACTGGTGCTGCTGCTACGACTACTACCACCACCACTACTGCGACTTGCTACTGCTGCCACTGCTGCTGCTGATGATGCTGCTATGGTACTGATGATCATGTACACTGCGTTGTCATTTCTTCGTCACCCGAGGACGTTATCGACACGTGGACTTCGGAAGAGCTCCTCCAGGACGCAGTTTGGGGTGTAGCGTTTGTGTTCCTCCAACTCAGTATGGCAAAGCACGGGAACCAGAAGGGTTCAGGTCAGGTTTAAGAGAGGGGATGCCGCAGGACGTAGACCGAAATGGTGACGGCTCGATCGATTTCGAGGAGTTCATGGCAGCTCAACGTGAGAAGCATGAGTCAGTACAAGGATTCCAGGGGCAATGTCGATGTGCGTTTTGCATAGTTGGCACAGTTCCGACTGCCAAGGAAATGATGCGGGGAGGGAGATCTATGTCTCTGTACACGGAGGCCGAAACACCAAAGGCGGGACTGCTGGCACCATCGATCGGCCACACAGCATCTGAGTCGTAGTTCGTCGTTTAGAAATCTGCGTTACTCCATCGTCCTGAATGCATCCATTCTCGTGATTGTGAAAATTTGCATATGTGAGCACATGTCCTACACGCACCATCGGATGGGTATATGTATGCATATGCACATATATACACAGACTAAGGCAGGAAGGCCTACCGTAATGCATGTGAGCTGAGTTAGCAGAAGTTAAGTAAGTAAGTAAGTAAGTAAGTAAGTAAGTAAGTAAGTAAGTAAGTAAGTAAGATAAGTAAGTAAGTAAGTAAGTACATAAGTAAAATATGCCGAGTAAACAAATTATGTAAGATAGGTTAGAAATGTAAAGTTAGTTGAGTTAAGTTGAGTTTTGTTTCGATAATGCGAGTGAGTAAGTAAGTAGGCGAGTAGGTAAGTAGGTAAACTACGTAAGTAAGAAAGTAAGTAAGTAAGTAAGTAAGTAAGTAGGTAAGTAGATAAGTAAGTAAAGCAAGTAAGTAAGTAAGTAAGTAAGTAAGTATGTAAGTAAGCAGGTAAGTAAGTAAGTAGGTAAGTAAGTAAGTAATTACGTAAGTAAGTAACTGCGTATGTACGCATGTATGGACGAATATACGTATGTATGTATGTATGTATGTATGTATGTATGTAGGTAGGTAGGTAGGTAGGTAGGTAGGTAGGTAGGTAGGTTTGTGTGTGTGTGTGTGTCTTTGCGTGTGTGTGTGTGTGTGTGTATGTGTTCGTTTGCCAATGATGTCACGGTATATCAACGTATGCCAATGTGTATGCATGCATGCATGCATGCATCTATTCAGCTCAGCTGTGCCGTACATGTCCCCTTGCCGAACCTCTATCCGAGTTGGGAGCATAAACCGCATGGTATGTAGGTGTTGTAGGGTTAAGGGTGCAGAGTTTTGTGAGTGGGATCTGCTCAGCACTGAGTTGCCACTCTCGCTCCGAGTGTTCCTGAGCAAACCACAAGCTCCGAAGCTAAACTTCCGATATCTATGTCGCCGAAGCTTCAGCGAGCCCAGACATAGGCGCGAAACTATAATAGACTAACATATACGGTACGTTTCTATATATATATATATATATATGTTACTATATATATATATAAAGATGCAGATATATACTATAACATATTATAATAATCCTGCCGGCAGGGCGGCCGCTCGCCCGCCCTCCTTCGGTCGCGCAGCCGTGGCAGCCGAACCCCCCGGAAAAAGATCTGAAGAGGCCTTGACGGTTTCGGGTTAAAGGATAAGGGAGTGCGTGACTTCTTCGGTGCCTTAAGCTTCGCAGTGGGTCGTATTTAGGTGTGTCATGAAACGAAGTGCACATCCCCTGCTTCCGCATATCCTGTTTGCTCTTTGGGTTGCAGGCGGCGCTGCTGCTTTTGCAGGATAGCTGCTCGAGAGAAGCGACTTGGCTATCACTCTCCGGCCTCAACGTATACACCCTGCGGACCCTTTGTCTAGCATGTGGTGTCACGGGGCCTACACAGTTCGGTACTTCCTCTTTTTTGCCGCAACATGTCATAGCAAGTCGTAGCAGTACTGATTGACAGGACGGACTGGACACTGGCGCTTGCATGCGCTGCGCACCTTCAAAGAAGGGCCTCGTCGAAGCTCTGTGTCGCAGTCGCAAGACGGGGCATAGGATTATTGTTAGGTTTAGAGTTTTAGGGGTTTCTTGGTTGAGCTCATCATCGGAGGTTGTTAATTTAATAATTCGTCCCGGTTGAGAGTAACGTAAAGGCTCCGGCGTCCTTTTTTGCCTCTGACGGTGCCTTGAAAACACTATCAGTTCAACGACGAGCCACCCTGAAGATCCCTGAAGCAGGCACTTGAGCAGGAGGCGCAGCTGTCTTCTATATAAACTCCTATCAACTGAATCCCCCCAACCACGTTCAAGTAATGCAGCAGCAGGAGGCCCGGAGCCGTGGTGAGACCGTTTTGAGAGTTTAGATCTCCGGAGCCCAGAAGCTTCGGGGGTTTGCTGCTGGATACTTACAGAGTTTCAGGCTTACGTTCGAAAGAAACCCGTCGTTTTCCCACCCGAACCCTGAAGCCTAAACCCTAAACCCCCAAAACATAAAACAGTAGGCAACATCGCCTAGATCCCGGCCATGCGTGAGGGAAACAGTTAAACCCTCATGATCCTCATGCAACAACCCTAAACCCTAAACTCAACCTTTTCTGTGCAAGTCCGAGTCTGAGTGCTGAAACTTGTTTTGTGTGCTGGTGGTGCTGGTGGTGGTGAGGTGGTGGTGAGGTGGTGGTGCTGGTGCTGGTGCT
>CAJNDV010007792.1:18677-44022 GCA_905221635.1 Symbiodinium sp. CCMP2456 | reverse complement strand
TGGGGTTGGGGTTGGGGTTGGTGGTGGTGGTGGTGGTAAACCCAAAAGCCTACCCCTCTTCCAAACCAAGGGGACGTCCTTCCTGCAAAGCCTGGAAATGGTGGGCAGATAGCTGGCACAGACCCAGCCTCAGAGCAGAGGTGCTGCAAGGTATAAGAATACATAGTATGCAAGATCTAGTATTCAGTATTTGGCATGTTATATAGGTATAGAATATATAAATAGTATATAATGTATGTATGCATGTCTGTATGTATGTATATGTATATGTATATGTATATGTATATGTATATGTATATGTATATGTATATGTATATGTATATGTATATGTATGTAATGTATGTATGTCTGTCTGTCTGTCTGTCTGTCTGTCTGTCTGTCTGTATGTATGTATGTATGTATGTATGTATGTATGTATGTATGTATGTATGTATGTATGTGTATATGAAGTATACATGTATACATGTAATATATATATATATATACATATATATATATATATATACATGCATGACTTAATATACATTACGGCGAGAACAGAATTAGAGGCAACGCTTGGTATGCTGGCTGTTATGGCAGTTCCAGGCACCATTCAGGTGGGCAGCCTCATGCTCCATCATTGCTGCAGACCGAAAATGAACAGCATGCGGAAGCTTTATATCATATATATATATAGGTGTTCTATACTTTAGACTCTAATACAGGTTATATTATATCTAATATTTTAGCCTTACGCAAGCACTCGGCTTTGGGGTCAGGTTCCCGCCTCTTTCCAAGCATTCTCTACGACGTTCCCAGCTTGCCGCTCAGGAGACTAGCTGTCGCCCAGTGAATCTTTTTGTACAGCTACCCTTGGCCGTCCAAGTTCTTCCGGCCTTATGCGGAAGTGGTGTTTCTAGTTCGTTCCAGCTGATGGCAAAGACTCTTTCGAACCTTCCAGCGCCAGCGATAGCCTTGATTCATGCTGTGTATGCAACATACTATTTAGCCAAACAAACTTCAGGAAAAGACACATGTCAGCGGTACACATTGGCATACTCAGGAACATCCTAGTTACCCTGCAGGTTTCTACTTCCTTGCTATTTTGGGCTGAGAAGTGCGAGAACGCATCCTGAGCTCCTGCAATTGATGGTTTAGGGCTTAGGGGCCGCTAATCCTACTACGACGACGACCACCACCACTGCGACTACTACCTACGGCCTACGACTACCACAACTGGCACTGGTACTTGTGCTAGTACTAGAGGGGTTCAGTGCTAACTGTCAGTTTCTTCTAGCTACCGGGCCGTGTTCCGAAATCGAGCAAAGACAGGGAGAAGCTTGAGACACGGAACCCAAGGTTGACAATTCCAGACCGCCCAATCGGGGGATGGTAGATGCTTAGGCTCACTCTGAACGTGCATGATCCTTACTTGCTGTTTTGCCATGTTTTGCCCTGCAGCTCAAGATGAAAAAACTTGTCAATGCCTAGCCTTCAGATGCTGAAGTCTGAAGCATGCATTCCCCGTTCCCCTTTCGGGCTGGCCTTTGCTAATTCAGGTGCATAGAGAGCCTTAGGCGATCGCCTTTCGAAGCCTCGCTGTGTTGCCGTGGGGTCTGAGTATGGTTTAGGGTTTGGGGTTTAGGGTTTATAAGGGTTTAGGGTTTAGGGGAGCTCAAGCAACGCAGCAGGCGTGAGACATGCACTTTGAGTCCGACGTCAGCAAGGAGAAGCAGAGCTAAACCGACAAAGCTTGCGAAGTAGGAGGCAAGAAAGAAAACCTTCCACTTTCCCCCAAGCCCCCAGCCCGGGCTTTTTCTTCGTCGTCTTGTCTGCTTTGGAGGAGGGTCGTACCTGGGCGGAGACAGTTGCAGTGTAGACGAAAGTTCCAATCAGGCTCACCCAGTGGTGTCATAGCGACAAGCATCATGAACATGGCCGGAAGCCGAAATAGGAATTTGTCCAACGAAAGGGTCATTTATCAAGATGATGCTGAACTGAGCGACTCTAATGAGGGATGGGTGGTCAACAAAAAATGCGCATAGAACAAGTGCATCCTGTCTTGCGTGCGGGCTGTCGTAAGTATTCGTAAGTAGCCTCGAGATGTTCATGCTGGGTGCCACCGGAAGCGTGCAGACTGGAATATACAGGAATTGCAGGGCCCTCCCCGCAAAACCAGAACTTGCTTGTCCTTGTTTCCCTGTGACCTGTGGATGGTGCAAGCGCTTCTTTGTGACCCACTGGTCGAAGTAGAGCTCAGGCTTGTGGTACGAGTTCAGAATTTGGAGGAGGTGCGGGCGTATATAAGCTCTGCGCATGTGAGGACGTAGCGCAAGCTGAATTAAGGGATGGGAACGTTTCGTATACTGACTTGCCATAGATGTTAAATTCTTTGTTAGAACCGAACGTTTTGTTGCAGGTGAGTCGTGGATGTAAGCAGAAGCCGGCAAAGACATCCGAAAGCTTGGACTTTTTCACGTTGCTCCAGCCGCCACTCCGCCAACTCACGACCCACCCTATCGGAGTGTAGGTATAGGACCTTCGGCCCCAAGAGTAGCGCGACTTCAAGAGCGCTTGCACCATCTGCGGCCTACAAATCCTAGACATTTCAGAGACCTCCAAGAGGCCTCCAAGACTTCTGGCGGACTTGGTAGCCTTTGCGGCAAGGATCTGTGCATTCGCCCAAATTAAGCTTAAAGGCAGCAGTAGCATCATTTGCTCATAGGCAGCATCACATCCACAGTTTCACTGCTCCTATTATCGAGTGGTGCCTCGGAGAGAGTTTCTAATTTGTTCCCATTGTACCGAGTCATCTACAAGCTACAGTTGCCGTGCGAAGCCGCCACAGCGGGTCGACAGCAGTGTTGCGATTGTGCTGAACGCTTACTATATGAGCTGCCAGAGAAGCGCGGTCTGCACAAATCCCTGATTGGGCCACCCGCCCGGATGCCGAAGATCAGTAGCCAAAGGCTGGACGAGATCCATCACGATTGGACAAGACGTTGGACGCTAGCCAGGGCTTCCTGCTGGAGCATTGGGCCTCGTTTCCTCCATCCTATAAGTCTGGAGAAATGCAGGAAGCCCTGACATTGCTGGACAGCTCTGGAACCCAAGCATCCTCCCCTGCACAAGTTGGGCATGGCTTGCGATCCGGAGACTTACAGCATGGTATTGGCAGGAAAGAAGGAGGAAGGTCGCACATCGAGGATGATTAGCCGCGCACAGCACCACTCGAAGCTTACAATTCCTTCCTTCTTGGACCCTGCCACCTCAAAGACAGGAAGAGATGCTGTTTGCAGTTTGTGCCGTAGCTTGACTGCAAGGTACACATTGTGTAGAGCCAAGGCTTTAAGCTCATAAACTCTAAACTTTCCCTAAACCCTAGACTACTAGATCATATACTCTAAATAAAGCTTGTCAAGTTGTCGCGCATGCTGCGAGCCGGTGTCCGCTGAAGCGGAGATGGAGAGAATGCATCCAGCATCGGCCCGCATAACTGTTTTGAAAGGTTGGCACAGATATCATGTCTAAGAGGCCGCCATCGGGGCTATGTGAGCATGCCAGAGCTTCGAAATTGGGACCTAACTTAGAGAAGCACCCCTATTATAGGGGCTTCAATAGTTACCAATACCATTTTGGGGGTTCCTTGTTATGGGAGAATGTCCTCGCATTGTGCAACGCAGCAACTCTGCTTGGAGTTCGGGAGTTCTGGCTGCTCCCTTGCCGTGACAAAGCTTAGGAGCCTGCACTGCATGCCTGCTTTTCTGTAGGTCAATCACGACAGACCAGTATTGTGAGTATTTGTGGCTCGGGCAATTCTGCAACTCGCCTTAAAACAGTCATGGATATGCCGAGTTACGAGCCTGGACAACATGTGATGCTCTTTCGCTGCTGGCTCCTAGTATGGGATGCCAGCCTCCCTAAGTCTTTCGTATAGGTGCCTTGTGCAGGGGCACAAACAAGTGGCATGCGCATTATCTGAATCGGATAAATGGCCCACGTTTGTTCTGTCTCTTTTTAGTCGTCGTATGTGAGGCCTGTGATCTTTTGATGAATGCAACAGCACTGCACCACACTATGTAGATCCATGTCGCTATCAGGTCCTAGACTCCAGCATAGCATTGTCAATTGCGCAGATTCTCACAATAATATTGTACTGGAATGATACAACATACTGCAACATACTATAGCATGTCATAAAAGTTTTTATTATTATATACTATACTATTACTATAGCATGTTACGGTTTGACTTGAGTTGTAACAAGGCCGGCCCCTCCGTAGTTGTGGTATACCTATAGTCTCCATTGTAGTTCCTTTTTGGGGTTACCTTATAGGATCCTAAATATATATTTGGTTAAACCAAAAAAGGAACTACAATGGAGACTGTAGGATTTAGGACTTACGGTTTCGGGCTTTTTTAGTCCACGCGCCTTTAGGGATGAGGTTTTCCCATCAGGTGTGCACAGGCTTTCAAATCCCTGATCGTACAAGCGGGTTTATTAGGGTTTAGTATAAGAGCCTAAGAAATTACCAGCATTACTGTTAGGGTTCCTTACTATGAATATACTATAAAGGGGCCCAAAACCCTGTTCGAATAATTAAGGCCCCTACATTAGGGCTTTCAAACACAGTCCAGTTTGCCCTTTGCTGATTGGCCGCAGCTTGTGTAAAGACGCCCGGGCCTTGCAGCCCTGGGCAAGAGCCGCGAAACATGGGCCGCTTGTTTGGGTTTATGTGGGGTTTAGGGGTTTAGGGTTTAGGATGCCAAAAAAAAGGGTTTAGGGTTTCCGGTCTAGGTTTAGGGTTTATGCGGACAGAAGCGTTTTGGTGGGCAGGGCTCGGGATAAGTTGAAATAAATGGGAGTCCGAGTGATTAGCAATCGTACTACTGCTAGCTATGGTGTACATAGAAGGTTTTGCTCTGCAAGGCGGCTTGGCCTTCTTTATGCGGAGTACTCATAGGGTCGCGTGTTGATTCCGCTAGATTTAGGGTGTTCTGTGTGCAGGTATATAGTAATGGCCTCTGGTACCATGCTAAGCCTATGTGACGTGTTCGGTGACGGAAATGTTGCTGTTGGCATATGCGCGTAGCTGTAACTCTGTGTACCGAAAGCCAACACTGCGTCCGGACTCAAATTGATGCACTCAGGCAGGCACGATGGTGACGATGGCTGTGGTCGCGATGACGGTATCGGTTGCGATAAGGATCAGAACTCGTGTCGCGAAGTGATGGCTATGGGAATCATGAATTATCATGATGGCGATGCCGATAGTGCCGTTGCTGCTGGAGCCGATACTGCCAACCGTTTTGAAGAGATGCTTGCATCTATTGGTGCTGGCACCAAGGCCACGACAGCTCTTGGCCAGTGGTTACTGGTCAACACAGAGTAGCCGGAAAGCAAGAACTTCGGAACGACCCTGCCAAATATGATTCAACGGCACGAGACATTTGACCACAAGGGCCCAAGCCTCCAGCACTGCAAACTCCCAAACCCGACACCAGAAGCCAAACAAAGTTGAAAGCGCAGATGTTACCCACCCTGACGCCTGGACCCCAAGATCTGAAAGGGCCGAGATATCCCGAAAGCAACCCAAAACTCTAAAACTGTACAGTAGTAGAGAGACGGGGGCAGAGTTGCCAGAGCGTGCATAAAACTGTACAGAAGACCCTAGAGTACCTATAGATAAAGCCTGCCCAGGCGCATGTGGCGGGAAGAGCCCAGCGGCGCGAAGCCACAGCCATTCGGCAAGTGGAGTATTAGGTTAAAAAGTTTGCGGGCTAGGGTTTATAGGAATAACGCTGAAAGCTTACGTGTTTGGATTTGGAGCGAACTTGCTTGCAGGGGCTTGTAGCTTTTAGAGCGGAGTTTTAAAGTGTGACAATTTAGTTCATCGGCCTCTCATGACAGGAGGTTCTTAGTTTCCCTTCAGCGTTTCCTTGACTGTCCCTGCTTAGGCTTGGTTCCCCAAGACGACAAAGCCCAGGCACATGCCCGACTGCGGGTGCTTGCAGTGTAGGGTATGCAGTGTGCGGGCAAACATCTTATCACTCGGCACTCGACATATGCATGACAAGGAGCTTCCCTTCCGAATGCTGTGTATCTACACACTGTGGCCAGGTGTTTTTGCCGGCACAGCCAGTGCGCACATATCGTCGGATAAAGACGCCTCATGTCTTCCTTACATGCGTCGAGTGCCTGCGGTTGACGTATCGTTTGCAGCGGAAGGGACTGAGAGCGCACTCCGACGCAGTTGCCTTGTCGGCACGTGGCAGGCCAATGGCGGCTACCCTGGCGATGCTTGGCAAGATTGCTTTTCCAGATTCCAGATGCGCTTTCTTGCCACCGCTTTTGAAGCAGTCTGCTTGCGGGCTCATACCACCTTGTCCTTGTCGACGGCATCTATTGACCGATGTCATGGTCGAACGATAAGCTGGCATGGAAACAGCAGGCAGGAGAATTAAGCGCGCAGAGGTGTCCCTGGTTCTACCCTGATCAATCCTAGCTCCTAGGACACGTTGCCAACCTTCAACTGGTAATTCTTTAATCTTGCATGTACAGTTGTTCATAATGAGTTTGGTGTCCATGATGTTGTCAACGATGCAGACAAATACCAAGGGCAACGGCACCGCCTCCACCAACTCGAGAATGAAGGACTGCAGACCTGCATGTTGCTGTGCCTTTCTAATTTCAGCTCCATTCAAGATTCATGTGGTGAGCGGTCCGAAAGTGCGGGGTCATAGCACTTAGGAGACTCTTCTGCCACACTTGCTGGTGCATCATACATGAACCCCACCTACACGGTGGCTGGTACAATAACTCTTCTAGCTGTTGCCTGGTTTGTTGCAACCTGCAGCTGTTGCTGCCCCCTTGCCTTGGACATCTTCGTCGTCGTAGATCTGGGCTTAGTAGAGTGGAAGTTGCCGCCGTAGCCGCACTAGTACGTCGTAGCAGCCGTTGTTGTCGACATCGCCAGTCGTAGTAGTAGTCCTTGTCGTGGTAGTAGCGGCAGTCGCCGTGGTAGTGACAGTCGTACTGGACTACTACTTGGCAGTAGAACCAGTAGTAGTACTAGTAGTAGTAGTAGTAGTAGTAGTAGTAGTAGTAGGATTAGGAGTAGGAGTAGGAGTAGGCGTAGGAGTAGGAGTAGGAGTAGGAATAGTAGTAGTAGTATTCAATAGTAGCTGTGGTAGTAGCAGTCGCAGTAGCAATAGCAGTAGTAGTAGTAGTAGTAGTAGTAGCAGCAGCAGCAGCAGCAGTAGTGCTAGCAGCAGCCGTGGTAGTAGCGGTGGCCCCAGCAGAGTAGTCGACTACTACTACGCGGTAGCAGTAGCAGCAGCAGGAGCTGTAACATGCGTGGTGGGTGGTGGTGGAGGTGTTAGAACTTGAAATTTTGACACTGCTGGGTAACATGGTGGGCATGATGACCAGCGAGTTGAGTATCACCACACATCAACCTCAAGCGCAGGCAGACGGCATCAACCGCCGGCAGTTCATTCTCAGCAATCCTGGCCAGATCAAAGAGTTCTACAAGTATCTAGACTGGGTTTAGTCTTAGAGATCTCCGTTCTTAAGGACCGGCTCCTGCCACAGTAAGTGTCTTGCACTTGGTAGTGTGGGGATCGCACACCTTGCTGGCACCGGCTGCTTGGAGTTAACATAAAGTTGGAGTGCAGGCTTGTGCATCATCAGGTCAAATCAAACGCAAATAAGGCTATCCAATCATTGAAAGGTGGCACAGTCTACAGTGTTTCAGTGAAAGATAGAGCCTATATAGCATCTTCAGGCCCGCAGGCTTCGGCTCACATGGCTTATCACTGTAGTCTCCCTCAGGCTGGGGAAGAAGATCGGCGAGGGCACTTATGGCTCCGTTTCCATCGGCGTGCATCAGCAGACCAATGTGGAGCGTGCAGTCAAGACCATGTCAAAGGGTTCCTTGGATGCGGATACGTTTAGCATTCAGGACTCAGCTGGATCCATAACAAGTGCAATTACTGAAGATGCAATGTGCAATCCCACACCTCTTGCATGTATTTGCCGCTGCTGCTGCTGCTGCTGCTGCTGCTGCGATTTTGCCACTACCACTACCACTACAACCACCTACCACCACCACCACCACCACCACCACCACCACCACCACCACCACGACGAAGACTATTACTACAAGTACTACTACTATCACTGCTTACTGCTTGCCGCTTACTGCGTTTGCTTGTGCTTTTCTTCCACACCTTGTCCGACTACCACGACTATACGAGCACTGGTAGTAGTAAGCAGTAGTGCCAGCACCAGTGGCTTGGGTTCAGGATTTCGTGTCAGAGGCCGGACTCTTTCGACCTTGGCTGTGCGCGTCTCCTTCTAGCACTCTACTCCTTAGCAGTGATAGTGATCCAGTAAAGTGGTCCATATTCAGAACATGATACAACAAACTGCTGTAGTCGCAGGGGCGCGGATCGATGCTTTGTTCTCCAACCTGTGGCCCCAGGTAACATCAAGCATGTTGAGCGCTTCATGCAGGTGCCGGTCGATGTTTGGTGTCGGGTCCAGATTCGGGACGTGATGTTCGGGCCCGGTTTTGGCCTTGAACGTTTCATATAGCGTGGAGGGTCGGTACTTCGGGGCTACAGCTTGCAGGAGTCCAGGCTGAAGGTGAGCAGACAGAGTGTCCAGTGAAGTTCTAGAAAGACAGCGTGGCTGCTGGGCAGCCTGCAGATCATGCAGACGAAGAAATATCACTGTCGCCGTCAGCGGCGCCGATCTTCCAAACTTCAAACAAAATGGCATCACGAAGAAGAGGGTTATGTGTATATCTGTACATATATATATATATGTATGCATATGCTACCCATGCACACACAGAGAGTGAGAGAGAGAGATAGAAAAAGAGAGTGTTCCTGATTCTGATCTGATGCTGGCCTTCCCTCGTTACCCTCGTTTTGAGACGGAGCGCCGTTGGGCAAGTACCGGATTGAATGAAGAGCACACAGGAGATTAACATCATGAAGTCCATGGACCACCCCAACATCATCAAGCTCTTCGAGACCTTCGAGGAGCCTTCCTCCGGATGGCCAGCTTTAGTTGAGACTCTGACCTTTGCGGGTTTCAGGCATTGTGGTGTTGCCTTGGCGTTGCGGCTTAAAAGCCAGGACCGGAAGCAGATCTTCCTGGTCATGGAGCATTGTCAGGGAGGCGCGTGTGTGCAATGGTTTGGGCACGGCCGTGTTCCCTTTAAATACTTGTTTCGTCACAGTCCCAGAATGGAAAAAAGCGGAACCTAAGAGTCAGTATGCCGTTCGCTGTCCGATCCGTTTCCCATCGCTTGAAATGCATGTGATGCCAGGGGAGCTTTTCGACCGCATCATTGAGGCAGGACATTTCACGGAGAAGGCGCACCCGTAAGTCTTTAGTTGTCGTCAGAAGGGGGAAGAAGGGATTGAAGAGGCCCGACGAATAATATTCAGACAGTAGCAGCAGTAGTCGTAGTAGTAGTGGTAGTAGTAGTAGTAGTAGTAGTAGAAGTAGTAGCAGCAGCAGCAGCAGTGGCAGCAAGAGCAGCAGCTGCTGAAGCTGCATTTGGTGTTGTTGTTGCTGCTGCTGATGTGGTTGCAGTGCGCCCACAGCACCAGAGAGAGCAGCAGCTTTGGTGGTCGTTGCAGTGTTGGTATTCAAGATGAGGTGGTAGCATCAGCTGTGACTCTGCCCTTGTCTGTAATTCTTTTGAAATCGACTTCCTTCCTGGGGAGGGGGGTGGTTGACAGGATTGCGCCATCGTGGTGCAACAGATGCTTTCTGCAGTGTTGCTCCTTGACCACAAACTTGACAGTGAGTTGTTCGTGGAATCTCGATTGGTCGTGTTGTGCCGCGTGGGTGCTAAAATCAGGCCGATGAGAGTATGAAGACGACCCCGCCACCACCTCTACTGCCACTACCACTGCCCATACAAGGACAACCAGTACCACCAAACCACCCGTGTCGCTCGAGGCGGATGACTCTATACTGAATCCTACGTAAGTAAGCCGAAGCCTGTCACTGGCCATTGATTCAAAAGGTGGTTTTGGCAATCGAGCTGTTTCCTTTGGACCTGGGCTGTCAGCGCAGATCAGATATCAACATTTGCTGTGCCCAAAGGTTGTTTGTTTCATGCTGTACTTGGGAAGGACTGGCCAATGTTTCAGACGTGTCGCAAACCCTCCTTGGCTAGCGCCGAGGTACATGCATACAAGCGGTGTCTGCCACCGTGATCTCAAGCCCGAGAATTTCCTTTTCTTGACAACAGGCCTGCCGATAGGTTGAGACTGTTTGCGTCTTCAAGTGCCTGACACATTAAGCATGTGCCCGCTGGGGCCTAGGCTGCGCTCCAGATGTATATTGCAGAGCTGTGATGGTTTTGATGCTTGCAGCAAGTTCGACACTTCGGTCGGCACCGTTTCGATAACGGTACTCGTGTTTGCATTGGGCGGGCTGATTGGTATTCGTCTGTATGCGCTCATCGAGATCACTGCTACGACGATGCGTATGACGTGGTTGATGATGCTTGTAGTTTTTGTTTGGGCACTGGCGTTACACCCGCCCACATCCTGCAGCTTCCACGTCACCAGTACCATGAGGTCACAATCATCTCTATGGACCCATCAAGTTTGTGTCCACTTTCAGAACTGTGCTGCTACTACCATAGCACCACTTCGGAGACCACGATGTCCTCGGTCGATAGTTTTCTTCTGGCAGGCCCAATCGACAAGAACGTCCTGAAGATCATCGATTTCGGTCTCTCCAAAGCTTTCGAAGACGGTGTTCACATGACCACAAAGGCTCTGGGCCTTTTTGCGATCTGGATGCTTGCCACCCCTCCTGCTCCGAGGAGGGTTACTTGATAGGTGCAGTTTCAATCATCCCAAGATCCGTCGTCCCATGCAGCCTGAAGCTCTGCTTCCACCCTCACTGACTTCCGGGAGCCACGGGTCGTAATTCAGGCCGTCACTGAGCGTTGCCCAACCCTACGGCTCCCGACAAAATCTCCGACCCTCCACCTGGATTATCGCTAGTTTTCAACACTACTGGTATGGTAGATGTTAGTTCTTTACGTACTTTAATATAGCCCGAAACCTTAAAATTGCTCTTCGGCACTGCCCCAGCCCGAAAAGTGAAAGCCGTGCAGGCCGGCACGCCGTATTATGTGGCACCACAAGTTCTGCAGGGCCGGTGCGCTGGGAGTGGGGGGCGGGGCGATGACTGCCGAGTGGTTTAGGGTTTGGGCCAGACCTTCCCCTCGGATGCTGAGGGTAAGACAAAACACTGACAGATCTCGTTCTGGGGACGGGTCGTCCGGCATGACTTGTGACAGGACCTTCGCAAAATGCGACAGCCTGAAGTCAGGTACGACAAGTCCTGTGACATTTGGAGCTGTGGCGTCATCATGTACACGATGCAGCTTGCCCGTGCAATTGGATTTGCCCTGTGTACTCGTACAGTGTCGTACAGCTCAGGCAGCCCGGGGCACATATCAGCAATACGTGCAAGTGCGTTTGCAGGGCGTTGCCTTCTGCGAGTTGTGCTTAGTAGCCGATGCAATCAGTAATTATCGGAACTAGCTGCAGTTTCGGTCTCAAAGTATGTTAAAGTTTATTGTGTACGGCCGAACCGATGTGCTGACCTCCATCACCGGGTCTGCGTGCTATGCATTAAAGCAGAACCCCTGGCACACTTAGCTGGATGATGTTCGATTGTGTTGCGCCATAGCAGCGCAGATACCCTCCAGCTTAAAATCCAAGGCTGTGCGGGTATCCGCCCTTCTACGGAAAGACCGACCAGGAGGCGCAATGGGCATGGGGTTCCTAAAAGCCTCCAGCGCGAGTCCCCCGACCACTTGAGAAGTGAAATAGCCGGGAAATGCAACTCTCCGTATTCGCAGGCAAGGCCGAATACTGCGGCAGAGGGCACCCGAGTCATAAATCTAAGATGCGCCAGGCGCTAGGTTGGCATTGACATCGTGAGAAACTTGGAGCCTCTCAGTGCAGTTTTAAGCAAATTTAAGAAAAATCCTCCTCCTCCTCCTGCGGAAGAAGTTTGTGTGTCCCAACTATGTTTAGTTTAGTTTAGTGTTCACTTTTCATATATTCGTGGCCTTCCTCAACCCGACATTCCTGGAGCCTCAGTGCTACTGGGCCGGAGCAGGTCTTGAGCAAAGTGAGAAAAGGCCTCTACACTTTTGATTCGAAAGACTGGAAGTTCGTGTCGGAGGACTGGGAGAGAAGTTCAGATTTCAGTGGCATTTTTTTTTTTTTTTTTTTTGGGGGGGGTTCTCTTAAGCTGAGGGTCAGGGTGTCCTGAGAGTTCAAGATGGTTTTTGTCGGGTCGAAGCTCGAAACCAGGTCATTTTGTGGAATCTGCTTTGTGACCAGACCCTCAACCCTAAGACCGCCAGCAGCTGCAAGTCGTGGTTTGTGAAGTTCGCTTGAACACTTTAGGGGTTAGGGGTTTAGAGATCATATATCTTTGAGCTCAAATCGTCAGGACGCGAAGAAGCTTATCTCGCAGTTGATCAAGCTGGATCCGGAGCACAGATACACTTCCAAGCAGGTGCAGAGTGCAGATAGGCGGTTGCCAGCGGACCTTTAGTTTCTGAACTCTTCGGTATCGAACCTGCCAGCTGTGCTGAGCTTAAAGCATGCAGACATCCCCAGCCCACACCCAAGACGTCGCGAATACGTGGTCCGCTTAGTACAGAATTCTGAACACCGAGACTGCTGTACGTCATCAACTCCTAGACAGGCGCTTGACGACCCCTGGATCGTGCAAAGAGCGCCGCGAGCAGCGGACGTGTCGCTGCACGGTGCTGTGGCAGCATGTAACATCATGAAAACTTCACCAGAATTTCCGCTTTCTCAGGGTTCTTCAAGCCTAATTAGCACCCCTATGTTCCTTTTAGCGTGGTTGTGTGCAAAATTTCGATTTCGCAAGTTTGCGGCTGCTGCCGGACGTGCATGTGTGCTCAGACGGGAGGCACGGCCGACCGGTTGTGCAGGGTGCTTTCGAAGTCCGTACCTTGCTTCTCCACACATGTGTTGAGGCATCAAATATTGAAACATGCACAGGCGACAAGCTTCAGAGTCAAGCCGCGTAGTCAATATGCTCCAGTGGGACATGAGCTGGTTGGGAGCTTCGAATTGCCTTGATCAGGGGGTACTGGGTTGCAGAAAAGATGACCCCACTACCTAGGCCAATAGGAGCCCTAGGAAGGGTTTGGGGACTCGTTCAAAGAGGTGCAAGTTGTGAGAGAGACTGCGATATTCAGGGATGTTACATGTTCCTGCTTTGGGGCCGTCGGACAGCCTGAGTTTGACGGGCAGATCGCCCATAGTGGTTGGAATGGACCTGAGGGTTGTTCTGGTTGGCATTGTCTCACTATCTCTCGCTTTCTCTAGCTCTGTGCCCACCCTTAAGGCCGGTGTCTCGTCCGTCCATACATGTGAAACAGCTAAGCAACTTCGTTACTGCAAGTTACTTACTAAGTCTGATTGAATCGGTTCTCTGGCTTTTTCACATGAGCCCACCAACACGCAAATCTTATGTGCGCCGGTGCAAGGCAGAAACATGTACATACAATATGCACCCGGGCTGCCTACGGCTACAGAGCATGTTAAACATGCTCGCGGCATTTCATGGATTCTAAGAAAGAGCAGAGGAAGTAAAGTGAATTGGACACAAGATTGCTGAGGCGACCAGCTGTTGAACCTCCGCTCCTTCAGGCAGAGTCACTGCAGTGATGGCTGTTTATCGTAATGCAAGATCTAGTTGTTTTTAATTGCTGCTCATTCTTGCTGCTGCCGCTGCTTCTGTGGCTGCTACTTCCGCTCCACCTCCTTCTGCTCGTCCTCGCCCCCCTCCTCTTATGACCAACGACAACCTGCCCCCGCCTGCGTTCTGTAATGATTGTTGTCGCTGCCCTTTTTTGGGTGAGATGGTTGCATATGACATTTTGAGCTTCTGAGCCCCTGCTCCATATGAGGGCCTTGTGGCTGAGAGTCGAGACCCGTTGTGAGGCACGCCTTTTTGTGCTCTGATCGAAATCCCAAAGAGCACCCAAAAATTGAGGAACAGCCCGTAATGAAACTGTGTCCACGGCAAAAGCAGGAACCTCACTGCTTTCCCGCAGGCTGACCGAAGCACCCCAATCAGCCAAACACGTACATGGAAGGTCGCAGAACCGACTCAAGAAGGCTGCCCTGAATATCATCGCAGGCCTGCGCGTGTGAGTTGGAGGCTTATTGTAGGTTCTGGCCCGGAGTCTGCAGTGAAAGGTCGCCAACCGGGGCGTGTTTGTCCCCGGACTCTTCTTTCCCAAACCAGGCCTTGTAATGCATGCGTGCAACACCTGATTGTGAACATCCCTGAAGTGGCCCTTCTCTTTCCAGAGAAATTCCATAGAAAGCACAGCTGCAACATCACCGTATGTACGTCTATATACGTCACACGAGATAGTTACACGTCACTCGGTTTAGTACGTTTCTTCGCCAGCCATGACTCTGTGTCTGTGTGTGTGTCGTCTCTTTTTGCATAGTGTTTTTTGTGTTTGGGTGGCCGCTCGCATTTTTCTACCAGCTTCTGGGTGCAGGATCTGAATTCGGATTTTGGCACGTGAGCATAGAGGGCTGAAGATTTGCCGAATGAGGTCCACTGCAAGGGACGAAGGGACAAACCAAGAAGGTCTGAAGGTCTGAAGACTTTAGGAGTGACCCCAACATTCCGTGTCCCCCGGGCATCCGCACGATCACCGTAAGTTCGAAGTTCGTTTCAATCTAGCAGTGACGGAGCCCGGGTAGGGGCTTGTTATGCAGTGCATGACCCGTTAGTTGCCTGTGCAACTTGTGTGAACTAGAACTAGTATATCATAGTGTATCAAAGGTGTATTACAGAGGGCAGAGGGTTTTCAATTATAGTAAATTGCAATATTTTCTTGGAGCGCCCACATATTTCTGGAGGCATGGGTTCAGGGTCTAGCGTTTGGGGGCGAAGTGTGGAGGAGGTTGTAATACACTCTATTGTACAGCTATAACATACGGTACTTTATTTGTCATATATACGACAACATATTGTAACATAATAGTATATCATTTCGTTGGCGACATGATCGACATGTCTCTGCTGTTTGATTTATCCTCCTCGTACCTACCGGCCGGTAGGATTGCTGCCCTGTGATACAGCTAGTAATGCTAATCCTGTGGTTGGCAGGCTTTACCGAATCTGACATGCTCCTTGGATCTTTCTCTTTGCGTTTGTTTCATGGAGGAGTTCCCCTCTCTGTACCAGCAGGCCGACTGCTGAACCCCTTCATTTCCCGAGCTTTCGGCCAGGGCAGATGAACGAAGCACAGATTGCGGACTTGAGGCCGTTGGGGGGTTGCCAGGGGGGAGGGCAGTTTTTCGGGAGACTTCGTTTTCTAGGGATGTTGTCGTGTTCTTCTTTAGGGTGTCGTGTTGGCTCAGATTCGGATTCTTTTTGCAGCATATCTTTGTCATTTCTTCAGCTCAACTCGGAGAATGTTGCCCGGAGGTACCTAGTATGCAGAGCCAACATGGTAGCGACCCACCAAAGTCGATCCTTAACAAGACTGCGTTTTACAGCGATGCAGCTGCAGCAGGGCAAGTGACGAAAAGCTTTCACATCCACCTACACCCCACAAAGTGGCGGAGCATGGCGGAGCAAAACCCGCCCCCTGCATCCCCCACCCCCGCCGCCGCCTTCCAAAAAAGTCTCCCGACTGCCCAGGGATGTCTTCAAAGCCTTGGACAAGAACGGCGATGGCTTCCTGACGCTGGAGGAGCCAGTGGTGGCAGTTGCTGCGCAGCCTTGCATCTCGATCTCGTCAACCCGAGTTTCTAGCCCTCAAATGGGGCTGCGGCAACGCCCCAGGAGCTCCAGGACGGCATCACCAAAGCAGACATCAAGCACAAGGACTTTCCGACACCCTTATTGGACTAGCCCGTCCGTAGCCATCTGCAAAGCGTGTAGCTGGTACTATGAGTACTGTACTTGCAGTAGTAGTACTAGTACTAGTTCTAGTACCTCTGCCAGTGCTGGTGCTAGCGCTAGTGCTAGTGCTACGTAGTAATAGTATGTTGTTAGTAAATAATGTTTCCTTGACATTGCCTCGTTTTCCCATGGCTGGAGAGAGCACATACAAAGCCCCACACCGCTGATAACCCTTTGGCTCCACACCCCGCGCACGACTCCGACCCCATGTTCCTAGGTCCTATTTCTAGGATACCTTGTCAAGGATCCAGTTATCGACGGTATCTGATCGGTTGGGATGTCCACTTGAGCGAATGGATGTCGCGATTACTATTGCATGATCCTCAAAAGTAGGAGAGGCGACATGGTTAGATGGCTGAGTTTCTGTTGTGCTTCCGGCGGTGGGTATCCTGCCCTTGATTTTTCGCAAGCCGCGGCATTTGTGTTTGAAAGCTGCAGAGCATGCGAAGTTGAGACTTCGTTGCTGCCGTTGAATTGGAAATGCGACGCAGCATCTTCGGATCTTCATGTGCCCTGGACTGCAGCGCACAATCCCGCGAGGACATCGACCTCGCAGCAATCATGGAAGGCACGGGTAGAGACTCGAACATCCTCAATCCGGGACCCCAAGGATCTTCCTTTGCATTTCTGCAGGATCCCGCTGAGTCGCATGCCTCATACCGAGCTTGAGGGGGTTTCTTGGTATCAACGATGCTACAACAGGCGTGGATGCTGACGGCAGTGGGCAGATTGACTACACTGCAGCATGGCTTCAACCCCTTCTCCGTGAAATACCGACAGCTTCGCTTTTGAAGGTGATAAGACAGACATATTCAGCCAGCGTAATCGGAACACTAGACCTTGCAGTGGCCAAGGAGTTCTTGGCCGCGACGCTGGACAAGAGACTGTATCTCCAGCGGGATGCTTGTTGGGCAGCCTTTAGTGCCTCCTGGCTTTTATATGACATCGGGCTGTTGGCTGGAATGCTTGGGTACCCGACCAGTAGGTTGTTTCCAGTAGGAAAGGTCCAGCAGCCGGCAGCGCACGTGTTCCAGTGTGTAGCCCAATCCATCCCGAGAGATTTTCGACACAGCTTTGTGTGGACTAGGCGCAATGGTCGCATCTATCGTGCATCTGCTGTTTTGCAGCTACAGCTGCGAGGGAGGGCATAGGCTTAACAGACAGCATTGCAGCCTTCTTGATGACGCTCGACCAATCCCCCCGCCCCCCACTACTTTGGCTGCGACTTGGCTATCCGTACATAAGCGACTGAAATCCACAAGCTTAACTTTAGCATGCAATGCGCGAGGCAAGAACAGCCTAAACCCCAAAGTCCAAGAAGCTCAAGTGCTTCAGGTGTTTGACCAGGATGGCAATGGCCTCATCACAGTCGATGAGCTCAAGCAAATTTTGGAGGATGGCAGCATGGAGGAAGTGCTGCTTAGACGGAACAGAAACAGGATCGAGCTCCTTTGTTTGAGGGATGCCCAGGGCTCAGAGCTGGGTCAATTTGGTTTGGGGCTTAGTGTCTTGGAGATTTGAGTGGGGGGGATGCCCTAGAACAGAATCCGTTTGGTTTCTTGGATGAGTGGCAGGGGCATGGCGGAAACGCGGTGGAAGTTACACCAAATAGTCCTGACACGCGGAAGAAGGCACTTGGTCAGCGTGGATTTTACAATGCCGAAACGCACGGTGGTCACGTTTCCAACTCGCCGAAATTGTCACAACCCTTGGGACCCTGGAAAGCCAATCAATGTCGCTGTAGATTCCGAGTCGCACCTTGGGAAGATGAAGATCGCGAGTGGCAACAGACCCAAGACATCCTAAGCTGCCCGGGTCTATACTCTGAAGATGAAAGGCCCAGGCAGATCATCACCTGTCTCCTGCACAACCCCGGAGCCACAAAGGCCTCCTTGCGAAGTGGGAGGAAAAAACGCTGGTGAAAGGTCCCGTCCTAGCCTGACGGCAGGCAACAAACACTGGTGAAATGATTCGTTGCGACTGGAGAAACCTAGGCTATGTATAGTTCCTGAACTCCTAAACACGTTTGGCCTGCCTTGTTCGAATGTGCGAGTCGAAACCCTATACACCTCCCTAAACCCTAAACCCTATGTGGAGCCTTGCCAGCTGCGTGCGAGAGTGAGAGTCGAAAACCCTAACCCTAACCTTGCCCTAAGGGTCCAAGTACCCATTATTTAAGGACTTTGGGGCCTTTTTGGGTACCTAAAACCATAAATAAGGACTACTTGGACCCTTAGGGTTATGTAGGCTTCTCCTGGCCAAGGCTTGATGGCCGAACCTCCGAGGCCGATCCAGGGATGGCTGCAGCCAAGTGAAAGTCTGGCTTTAAGCTTCCGCAGAGCTTTCGGGCAATTAAAGGTTACCTTAGTCTCCATTGTAGTTCCTTTTTTGGTTGAACCAAATATATATTTAGGATCCTATAAGGTAACCCCAAAAAGGAACTACAATGGAGACTATAGGTAAGGCGGTTTTAGGGGGCTCAATGGAGTTGCCGCCTTGAAGTCAAGAGGTGATTCGAGATTTAAGGCATGCGGGCCGTCCGGAGTTTGAGGCTACTTAACATTATGTGTATATATATATATATATATTTTTTATACAATATAACCGAATATTCGATTATGTTTTTATTATAACCCTACATAATTTGCATTATAACTATGACTATAAAACACATTACGTTTTTATTATAGTTATATAGTTTTGAGCTCCCGCCTCAGGAGTCTTAAAGTCAGTTTCGGGCTTCCTAGCGCCCCAAACATCAAAGAGACAAGGTGAAGCAACTCGGATCCGAAACGGCCCTATAGGATGTAGGTGATATAATAGAGGGGCCTAAATATTTATGGCTACTGTTTTTTTATGGGAGATTCCTTGTTATAATGGTATAGTTATAGTAGAATATCACCCAAAACCCTATTCTAATTTTTCAGGCCCTTAAATTAGCTGGCAAGCCTGGACGAACACTGGCAACACGAACAGGAGTGACTCTAATCGCCCGAACTCTTGTCGAGGGCTCCGTCATTTATTTATTCCTGCGAAAGCAAACCCGGGGCATGTACGTCAAGCTGCGATATGCTGCGCCTGGCTGGGCCATGGGTCAGATTCAGCAGACATGTGTCTCGGCGAGGAGCTGCTGCAAGAAATCGATAAGAATGGCGATGGATCAATCGATTTTGAGGAGTTCATGGACATGATGGAGTGGCCTGTCTGCAAACTCATCGAAGTCCAGGACATGAACTTAGGGGTTCAACCTGTACGGGATCCAGCCATCTCTTCTATGTAGATGTGATGCATAGCCTAAACCGAGAAATTTGCAGCGCCGTCGCTATGGAAGAGAGGTCCTTGCCATTGAAGCATTGCTACATGGTGTGATGCCACAGGAAAGGTCGCTCGCAGTCCATGGAGCTGAACACCCCGAAGGCCTGGAGATCTGCGTGCAGCATACTCATCAGTCGCTTTCGGCCTGAGCACACTTACAGCATCATGCTCTTGGTCTGTAATGCGAGTTTATACGGAAGAGTATGCTGTACCAGGCGTTCATGGATGCTGTTCGTCTTTGTTGCGGCCAGTTTGCCCAGCTGGTCCTTCTCAGCCTCGTACGTAAGTCATTTTGCTAAATGGCACGCGGCATGGCCGGATGTTGCTCGGATCGCTAGAGTATAAATCCCGTCAAGACCAAGCCGAAAATCGAGCAATACCAGAGGCATCCCAAACACCACGAACTCCGCTTCGGTCGAGGTCCAGGACACCACTTTGCATCGGGTACGTTTGAGACGTACCGTTCAGAGTTTTGGCGGTTTTGCGTGCACTGGCTGACGCCGCTTCTGTGGTTCGTTTCCAAAGAACTGAAAAGCATGACAAAGTGCCATCGTACTACTAGGTACTACCGTTACTGCCGTACAGCTAGAGGGGGACCATATAGGCATTATTGGAAGCTTTTGCAACTTTGACCTGGTCCTACACCCTAAACTTCCCTAAACCCTTTGGGCCCTAAACCCTAAGGGCCTCAGCCCTAAATGCCTAGACTCGGGCTGTTGTACTATATGGTATCATAACATATGTGATTTGTTTTTCAGAAACTGCAAACTAATATAGTCTAGTTGTAATGTAAAGATAACATAGTATACTAGAAAATAGTACAAAAAAAGATATTTGGAAAAAGAAAGCAGAATACAAAATGGAGCAATTCAAGCTGTGCTTGTTCCAGTGGCAATGTATCCAGGAATTTCGACGAATGCTCTCCTAAGCGGGTCGCTGACCATGGTGCTTCTGCCGCAGATCTGCGATCCTACCCTTTTAACCCTAAACCCTAAACCCAAGCGTCTTTTTGTGCGGTTGCATGGAACGACGTGTCAAGTTTAAAAGCAGACTTTCGGATCTGATTTCCTTAACTTCATCACGTGAAGCCTGATGAAACAGGATATCGGGAAGCTACACGTGTTCGTCCGTGCTGAGATGCAATCCCACTGTAAAGGAAACCATGACAGCCTGACGAAAACCTCCGACCTCGAGTTCTGGCAGCCAATACTTATCAAAATTTCTCGAGCTTTTCTCACATGAGTTTTGCAGAAGTTGTTCGTTTCAGGCCTCTGAACCTTAGAGTCGTGGATGCTCTTACTTGTCCTGCTCGTCTGGCGCAGATAGTGAGATTAGGGTCTGACTGTTGGTGGAATTTGGGAGTATCCGACCCAGAGACGCCCCAAGGCGGTGGATGATCGCAGCTTTTGCGCACAGCTTGTTCAAACGACTGGCTTTAAGTGCGCTTCTCAGGTCATAGTCTGTTTTTTTGTGCTTAGGGTTTCCGGAAAAGGGCTGAGGGTTTCGTGTTTGGGTCTGCTGATGGCTGCTGATGATGACCAGCACCAACCAACATCATCATTTGAATCACAATTCTGGTTAGGGCCATCGGGTTGGCGATAACGATCAGGACTTCGTAGTGGTCTTGGTTGATCATGGTGAAGGGTGACGCTCATTCTCGGTAGTTATGATGTTTTGTATCGTGAAGATAATGGTGGTGAAGATGATGACTTTTTCATGAAGATGGTGACGATGGTGTTTCTGTTGTGTTTTTCACGCACTGGTAGATCAGGTAGAGCACTGGTTGCTGTAGCCATAACGCCAGATAGCTAGCAAGAAGATGAGTAGTCCCCTTGGCATTATCACTCCAGGCAGTTCTTGATCACCCAAGACACAAAGGAAGCAGAGTTGCGTAAGTTGTGTCCAAGGCGGCTTCCAACCGCACGAGCCCACGCTGCTGCACCGAAGTGCCGAATAGTCTCAGCTTATGGAGCATCAAGTTAACCTCCTCTGGGGCAAACAAGGCTTTTGCTGAAAACAGCTCTACACTTTGCCCAATTTTCCCGAACTTATTCTGCTTGTTTCTGGCCTAGCTGTGCCTGTGCAGTCTACACAAATCCTGCCTTTACAGTACGGGATTTCGGGGCTTTGGGAGACTCTTGACTTTCAGCAGGAGTTGGTATTGCAAGGCCGAAGTCACCGAGGGGTACATTCTGAGATTATTGGAAGCATGTTTGCTGGCGGATATTGCCCCCACTCAGTAGCAGGTATATGAGGCCCTTAACAATACCCTGATTCAACGACTGTTACTGTATGGGGGGCAGTACCAAACCCCACACCCCAAAAGCTAAACCCCGAGTGTCACCCAGCCAACTCAAGACCACACGCATCGCCTCGATTGTCCGAGTGTGAGCACCTGAAACCCTAAACCCCCTGGCTTGTCCGAGTTCTGAGAGCCTAAACCCAACTAACCGGTGAAAAGAGGTGTCAACAACCAAACCCAACTACTCGCAAACTCAACCCTGCAATGTGGGCTCGTCCTAGCTAGGTGGGAGGCAAAGAAACCAACGTAAGGGCCCAAACATTGCGGCATTTCGCTGCTTTCCCTGTGGTGAAGCGCAGTGAAACTCAAGACTCAGGTCGGCAAAAAGACAATAGACAGCCTATCAAAACAGGGTTTAGGGTTTAGGGTCCTAAAAAGGGTTTAGGACCGTTTAGGACTTACAAAACATATAGCAGAACAAGCCATGAAAAAACTAGATATAGTATATAACATGGCATGACCTGTTGTGATAAGCCTTATCAGTTTATATACTTTGACATGAAATAGTATAGTACCTTATGATATAGAAGTAAGTCTTCAGTATGGTTCAGTCAGTACATTTTAAATAGTATACAGAAC
Source organism: Symbiodinium sp. CCMP2456 (assembly GCA_905221635.1). NCBI lineage: Eukaryota > Dinophyceae > Suessiales > Symbiodiniaceae > Symbiodinium > Symbiodinium sp. CCMP2456. The sequence goes on along the minus strand of CAJNDV010007792.1, from coordinate 21,817 downwards.
ATAGTACAGTATACTTTGGTATAATACAATAAATGAGTACACCATAAGATGTGCGAAAACCCAATGGAACTAATGTTTCTTTCAAGGAATACCAATATATAGTAGACATACAAACAACTATATCATACTGAAGATACATTACGATGCAGTACAGCGTATATGTTGGATATATGCTTCCGTGCCTACACATTCAAGCATAGTGCTATGATGCGCCACATCATACTACAACATACTCTGTCATATTATTGAAACTGATATGATAACAAAACATCGCGCAATGCAGAATAATACAATATAGCAGAATTCGCTATAGTATGAAAGCTATTCAGATATGCCACAAGTGTATTATCATATAGTACGGCATATACAGCTCGCTGTAACTCAACATGACTCAATATGACCGGCTATGTTTCATGGCAACAGGCTATGATGTGAAAGTTAAGGACACGATGAAGCGGAATATGCTACAGTATGGTATGACATGCCATAATACAGCATACTGTAAGATGGAAAATGATACACTAAAGGCAAAAAATCATAAAATCTACCAGAGTAGAATGGGGGAGACTAGAATATCTAATCCAAAATTTTGGAAGGATAACATACAAAGATAGAGAGGACTAGATTGTGATGCGAGCGCAGGGCTTGGTAGCATGCAATATGATACGGTATGACATGAAATAACACTACATGATTTGGTTTGGTAGAACAGAATAGAGTAGGATAGAACGAGATTTGACATGTTTTGATATCATATAAAATGATACACTATGGCATGACATGGTGTTATATGTTACAATAATCAATATGACCCGGTATCATGTGATAACTTTGAAATACTGTAATAAAACTGAGTAGGAAGAACGGAATGAACAGACTTAAATATAAGACAAAATAAGAAGTTGTGTATGTAATGTTCTATGTATCATATTCTGTAGTACATGTACACTTATAATGTAGCTAATCCCGACTTTTGCAGGGTATCGGCTAGGCAGCTGGGTCGAAGACCATGCTTCTGAGTCTTGAGGAGAATCCGACTGCGGTGTAGATTTTCACTTCAAATGAATAGTGTGCCCACATGCATCATACCGGTTTCGCTCGATGTATGGATGGAGGATAAGTGTGGGAATTTCCTGCGGTGCACACTAATAGCGTTATTGCGTGTATGTATACATGCACACACATGCATGTGTGTGTGGGGTCTACATGCATACGTACATACACCCACATGTCATTTTGTGCTTTTAAGACCATCACCGTCGCCATCGTCATTTTCATTGCCGCCGTTGTCATTGTTGTTCGCGAATCCTGGAGCCTGCGCGTGTGCAGGCTCCGCAGTAGTTGCGCTAATGTGCTGAAGTCCGAGGTCTGTGGCCAGAAAAACCCCAGATCCTAGCGAGCTAGTCAGTCGGCACATGAAGCCTAATGCTACGGTCCGATCCGAGTGTGAGTGCGAGAAATCTCCAAGACTTTTGCATGGTAGCATTGCATGCGTACTTGCGAAGGAGGATGACGGCATCGGTTGGCAAAGAAGTGTATTGTGATTTCATTGCGGGACAGCTTTCGGGTGGAGGTTTGGGACGCAGATTATGCGAATGGCTCGGTGCTAGAGGACTTTGTGATGCACGTGTGGCCTGGGGCGTTTACAATTTGCGTGCCAAGGAGCCTGCATTGCAGCTTCAGCGTTCTCTGTGGTCCAGATACATTCAGAACTGTCTCTCATGGTTTCCTATACACAGTTCACCTGAGATCTTCTCCTGCACGAAAGAAAGGAGGGGACGCTGCAGCTGTGAAGATGAACCCTCTAAACAGGGTTAATGCTTCTCTTAGCTGTTTTAACAAGCAGCCCCGGCGGAGGCGCAAGCAATCCTAAACCAAAATGCAAGCACATGGTTTTTGCATGCAGATGTTCATTGGTGCCTTGGTGCTTTCAGCGCATCCGTTCAGTAGACGTATCCGACGCAAGGATCTCAAAGCGATCGTCACGGCATCGTCACTATGCCCTAAGCAGTACCTGCCGTCTTTTGCATACAAATACAGGCCCCTACATGGACTCCAGCCGGTTTGCACAGATGTTGAAGGGCCATGCCATGTCTGTGCCGCGCGACGTTCCTCTCTTCCGGCTGAGCCTGGAAGCCTTTTGCGCAAATACGGCCTCGTAGAACCAACCATGACATAAGAGGAAGCAGAGGGAAAAGCTCATCCCAATCGCCTGACGTCAGTGCCGTATCAGCTTGCTGGTAGGTGCTAGGAAATCGTAGCTGACGCTCGTCGCAAGACGTCGACGGCAAACCGAATGCAAAAGACGAGGTGAGCTGTGCTGCAGGAGTCTTGCAGTAATCAGTATAGTTCTGAAAAGGGAGCAACAGTAGCAATAGCAGTAGTGCTGCGGGCGAGGGTGCGGAGGACATCCAGCCTTTGGCCTGGTGCAGTGCAAGCAAGAGAGAAGACAGAGAGAGACAGGAAGCGAGAGCCTGTGACTGGCAATGACAGCTGCGTTGGTGGACGAATCGAAGCAAAACTGGACAGTCTTTGGGAAATACGGTTATCTAAGGCTATGCCGTCGAAGGCCCCTGATAACTACTGAGACAATGCACATGCAAACAAAAACAGTTGGCACAATCGTGTTATATATCTATCTATATATATATATATAGATATGTATATGTGTATGTGCATGCATGCATGGATGGATGGATGGATGGATGGATGTATGTATGTATGTATGTATGTATGCATGTATGTATGTATGTATGTATGTACATAGGTATGCATGCATGTATGTAATGTAACGTAACGTAACGTAACGTAACGTAATAACGTAATGTAATATACAATGCAATGTAATGTAACGTAATGTAAAGTATGTAATAATGTATGTACTGTATCTACTGTATGTATTTTTATGCATGTACTCATGCATGTGTGTATGTGTAAGTAAGTATGTATGTATGCATGTATGTAGGTATGTAGGCAAGCAGGCAGGTAGGCAGGTAGGCAGGTAGGCAGGTAGGCAGGTCGGCAGGTCGGCAGGTGGTAGCAGGTAGGGAGGTAGGTAGGTAGGTAGGTAGGTAGGTAGGTAGGTAGGTAGGTGGGTCGGTGGGTGGGTGGGTGGGTAGGTAGGTAGGTGTGTGGTAGGT
>CAJNDV010007792.1:6115-18577 GCA_905221635.1 Symbiodinium sp. CCMP2456 | reverse complement strand
GGGAGGTCGGGAGGTGGGTAGGTGGGTAGGTGGGTAGGTGGGTAGGTGGGTAGGTGGGTAGGTGGGTAGGCAGGTAGGCAGGCAGGCAGGCAGGCAGGCAGGCAGGCAGGCAGGCAGGTAGGTGGGTAGGTGTGTCTGTCGCTCTAAGAGCCCAAAGAAGAACAAGTAGAAGATAAAGAGGCAGGGTCAGACCGGGAAGCCACCAAACCATAACCCAAAGCCCCTAAGACCGCAAACCCCCAGAAAACTTAGAGTGACCCAAAAATATCCGAACAACTCTTCCCCCAAATCCTACATTCCTTACCCGAAATTATAGGATTTCTTTGGTCCAGGTAAACCCACCCTGAACCCCACAAGCCAACGCTTCGACTCAGCTCCGAGCCCGCCGCCTGAACGGCGCTCCGAGGTCGAACTCAGGGTTCTTTCAGGGCTTCGCGCCTATGGGGTCGAGGGTTCAGGGATGTTCTGGGATGTTCAGGGTTAAGGGTTGAGGTCTTAAGGGTTGGATGCTTGTTGACAGAATTTCCATAGGGTTTAGATGGGTGTCACCATAGGGTGTACCTAGGTGTGTACCCATATATATATATATATATGTAGGTATTAACGTAGAGGGTTGTTTTGTTTGGGGTTTAACGGTCGTATACGGCGTATACGGTTACAGGGTTGCATCGTTTTGGCCAGGGTGTTGGGGCTTAAGGGTTTTAGCCATTTTAGGGTTTTGAGTTGTAGAAGACATATACTGTAAGCTTCAGGGCTAAGGCTTTCTGTTGTGGCAGGGCCTCGGTTGATTGGGAGCTCGGAGCCCCTCGCAGACCTGTTACGACAGATACATGGAGTCGGAGCAAGTAGACGACATTAGACTGCTCCTAAACCGCTGTTCATGCCTAACGCGCTTCGATGCCGGGAGAGCTACAGTTTGAGCATCAACCCCGAAAATCTCCGTAAGAAGTTCCACCCAAGCTGGCTTTGGGCTCTTCCATTGCAGCCTGCTAGGCCCTCAGCTGGGCCTCCAAGGGCCACAGAGGCCCAGAGCCCCGAGCCGAAAATGCCCAAAGCTTTTATCATTGCCACTGCATGGCGAGACACCCTGCAACCTAAAACCCAAGACCATATTATTATTATTATTATTATATATATATATAGATACAGTACAGACCCTTCTTATAAACCCCTGTAGAAACCCTAATAATTCTGTTCTGCGAGGAGCCGCAGTGCTTCTCTGAGGAGCCGATCGCCTATCCCGTCCTTGGTGGCATCGTGAGTTCCCCTCTGAGGCTTCATTTTGTAGTTTTTTAGGATGTAGGGGGTTAGGTGCACGTGGGTGGTGCCTCTACTTGCTTGGTATCCGTTTCTTCTGGGGGTTCGCCTGGCTTCATCTGTGACTGACACACTGCCGGCTCCGGCTACTACTGAGGTGACCGTTTCTCACCCTTGACTAGGGCTGTAGATCGGGCGGGCAGGTTTCGTGAAAGGTGTGATTGCTGCCAGTGCCCGGCCCTCTCATGGCTCGAAGTAGCATCATGATTTGCAAGGAACGAGAAGGGGACCACAGTCAAGAATCCGACGAGCCTGCAATCCACCACACGCACCTGCAGAACTTCCGCAACTCACAGTTGGCAGCACTCTCGTTTTCCGGCCTATGGGCCCTGTACCTCGTGCAACAAGACCCTAGGTTGTGTCTGCCAAGGCACTACTGCCCGGAGCATAATATATAGGGGCCTCAACAATTAGAATAGGGTTTGGGGTATATTATACTATGATTATAAGAAGGAACCCCAAATCCCTGTTCTAGTTATTAAGGCCCCGCATTACATGCGGATGGTGAGCGGCTTGTGTCCCAAGAATGCAGAAGCACATGCCTCAGCATCCGGCAGGCAGGCCACCTTTTAAAACCGAAATGCAGTCGGTCCATCGAATGCTTATAGTTATTATAGGTTTTCCAGATTTAGCGTGGGTTGCTGCTTGCATCGAGGCATCGACGTAAGACAGAGACCCCCTGACCAAGCCTGTATTGATGTGCTCGAAGACCGAGACTCGCGACTTCTGGCTTGGTTGCCATACTGATTCATAACGAAATCGAAAGCAGCCCTTCTGAACCTCGATCGCAGTCGCTGTAACCCAGGGCCCGAATTCAAATCTTCTTTAAGCTTCCCTTTCGCTCAACTTCCTCACTTCTTCACATGACAGCTGCGACATCCCAAGCCTGAATCCCTACAATCCGTGTACTTAGCCTAGACCATGTTGCATATAAGTGGGCAAGAAGTCCCCTCCTCGCATGGATTGTCCGAATCAGATTGAGTGTCAGATGCCGAGACCTTGCAGAGGCCTATCTTTGATCTTCACTGTACTTGAACCCGATTCCGAGCAATAGGCAAAACCGCCCAAGGCCCCAATCTCTGGCGCAGCGACGCCTTGCGCGAACCGCACGGCATGTCCAGGTCGGCGGGGCCGGGCAAGAATGATTTCGAACGAAAGTGTTCAGGCTTGTCGATGCTTGCTTGGTCCGGGAGAATCGTGTTGATAAGAGTTGTTAGCACGAAGCTTGACGGCTGTGGATGTTGAAGGGTTTAGCCATTTCAAGACTTGAAGGAAATCTCAGGCCTGCGCATGCGCACACTGAAGTTGCTTTAAGAAGCTTTAGGGTCAAAGGCCATAGGATCTCATACTTGCGAGCTTGGGGCGCCGCTGCGGCCCCGACATTCATGTTACCGCCACGAAATCTTCGCCCTATCACCCTCAACCCTTTTCCGAGATTTCCTGACGTTTCAAGTTTTGTGTTCAGAATCGCACGGCCTAATGCGTCTCAGTCACGCACTTCTTGTTTAAGGGGTCCCAGTTCAACACTCAGTATGGAAGCAACAGATTTTAGCAGATAGATCAACTTATAAGTTTGTAAGTAGTGTGTTGTTTTAGCATGGTGCCCTGTTTGTCTGTCTAGGCAACATTGCTGTGTGTTGTTCGTTCTCGTCTATCTTCATTTGTATCATGCCGCCCTTTGCCCGTTCTTGTGTTCTTGTGCGTGCTGGATTCAGGCGTTTACATGACTTCAGAAGACACAGCGGCATGTGGGCACAGAGAGACGGAGCAGCCGTTTTGTGGACAAGTTGCCGGTCGAGCTGTCGCGACATTCCCAGCGATGCTGGATGACTACGGAAGCAGCCAGCAGGCAGCAGACAGAGAAGCCACGACATTTCGTGGCACAACACATCAGCACACACACACACACAAAACCTGTACTCCATAGATCTGAATAGCATGTGCTATCCGTTTTCTGGGCCTCTTAGTTCTGTGCAGTCAACCCATGGCCGTCTCCCTGGCCACTGGATCCTCTGCCAGGATGTAGTACAGGCCACAGTCGCCGCTTACGGCAAGCGGCTCCGATGGCAGACCTGGATCCGATGGACCCTTGCGACACCTCCCACGTCTCACAGGCGTGAAGGTCTTTTGTAAGTGTTCCTGGTGGTTGCTGCTGCTGCTGCAGCACTTGCCGGTCGGGCCATGCTTGCCGTTGCTGCCTAGGCTTCCGCTACGGCTATGCTTCAAGACCTGTTGGATAGCTACCTTGCTGCTGCTGCTGCTGTTGTTGCTGTTGCTGCTACTGCTGCTGGTGATGAGGATGACGTTGTTGTTGATGTTGTTGCTGCTGCTGCTGCTGCTGCTGCTGTTGGTCGGCATGGTGCTGGTGAAGCTCGTCATCACCGCCTGTTTTGCCGCGGCTGCCGCTTGTGCCAGCATTGTCAATCATTGTCGCTGCTGCCACTGTTGTAGGTGTATTCCTTCTGTGTGTAGAAACCTGGTTACATGATTCAATCTTGCTGCTGGTTCTTTTGCTTCCAGCGCTGCTGCCGCGTCAGGCCCGGGATTCCAAGTTTGTTGGTCCACGTTGTGCTTCCGTTGCCGGCAGGCTTTCTTCAATGCCACGTACAACTTTCGGATGCTTACCTTGCATTTAGTGGGCCCGATGGCAATGAGAGAGCCCGCATTTGGCACGGAAAATACCGATGAGCGGATTGGCAAAAGCCCTTGAGCCAAACATAGCATTGTTTCAGTGCCAAACGACACGAACTGCTGAGTTCCATCGAGTCGTGGGGGAATCAGCTCCACTGGAACACAGAGGAGTCGAACAGTACTGTAAGGAACCAAGTAATTGAGTGTGTCCAAGGAACATGGTGCGAGACAGGCCTTTTCTGTTCAACCCTGATGCTCTTACAGCCATCAACGGCGCCATCGAATGCTACTCGGACTTGAGCCTCAGGTTGTGCGCGATGGTGCCGCCACACTCTTATTTACTTCTCGGCTCTACTTTGAAAGTTATTGGTTACTGGGTTTTCAAAAGCCAGCCGCTCTACCTTTAGCGCATCCTTGAAAGACTGTCCTGCAGATCTTCAGTTTGCAAGAGAGGCACCTTTTTGATGATGTTCGTGTGCAGACCGAGCAGCAACAAGTGACAAGTGTTGTCTGTCCTGAAAGATAGTTGGCTTTACCGTTCCTCCCCGTTCTATTCAGAGCTCAGTGGCATCGTAATATTGGTTGTCCTGTACATATTCCTTTCTGCCGCTGGCCTGGGGGGGCTGGCTGGGGTGGGTGGATGGTGCGGCTGGTGTGTTTTGCAATATTCTGCGGTCAGGACCGGTTCGAGCGGTTCGGTACGTGGCCGCATCGTAGAACGTTGTGTTTCTGCATGTGTGCTCGTTCTGAGCCGCGGTCTCCCATTTCAGAACAGCGTTGGAGTTTATCATGGCTGTTTCAACAATATAGGTTTATGGCATACCGCCGCAGTATCGCAAACCGAACCGATTGTATCGCAAAATGATGTAAAGAATGCAGTTTCATGCAGAAGATGAACTTTAATTTCTTGTCGTGAGAAACAGTGCGGACAGTTTTTGACATTGACGAATCCGATCAGGTCGCAGTCTCATGGGGCGACTGCCTGCATCCTATGCAGTTGTGAAGAGAAACCACGTAGAAGCAAAGACAAGCAGGTTTCAAGAACCTTGAAGGGTCCTGCCCGCACTGCGCAAAGAAGATAATGCTTCTCAGAATAAGAATGTTGGGTAATGTAGAACCAGTGGGATCAGATGGATCAGATGCAACACGCTACGATCAGTGTGTCAGTCAGTCATCCAGTCAGTCAGGGACATAATGCATCTGGGGCAGGGCAGGGCAGCGCTGGTTCTGCCAGACACACTTACACCCCCCGAAGCCTTTGCTGGTGCAGGTGATTTTCCTGTTTCGGTCTTGTGTCCGGTAGCAGATGAAAACATCCTGTGAAAGCCGCCCTACCTAATACTTTGCAGCTCAGGTTTCCCGCCCAAGATTGTTCCGGGCCGAGCCAACTCTTACTTGCGGCCGGTGTCCATGCAGCGCTGTCCCTCGACGAGGGAGTGAGTAAGTTAGATCAGACGTACACGTTTGGTATAAGTTGGTTGCGAGGCCCATAAATACAACATGAAGGCTGAAGCCCCTCCAACAACGACCTGCCTCAGGTACAAACAAGACCGGCTCGCAGGACTTTGTGGCTGCCTTCTATCCGCACGCGACCTGTCTGATCAACGGGAGCTCCAGCCAACAACTCGACGACCCTTAAGCCTTAGGTCGAAACACACGAGGTTTCCAAACCCTACAAATACAAGCACACCGCATTCTCCCCATGAGCCGAAGCGCCCACGATTTGTCCCAGTTGATGAGGTTTGGCGGAAAGTCAGTGCCCAGCGGCCGACGCGGCTGAAGAAGTGTCGTGTCTGACTTGGCTCTCGGCTCCGAAGGAATGGACCGGTTCCCTCAGACATGATCCAAAACAGTTTAAACATGCTGAGGAAAGTATATTCGTTCCGAAGTGCTGCCATATGTCATGCGGTTTGGATTGTTTGTACTCTCCGATCCAAGAGGAGAGTGACCGCCAAACCCAGGAACTGCCCTAAAACCCACAGAAACTCTGGTACTCCATTCTCTCTCTCAGGTGCCGATACCTGGGTCAGATGATCACAGCCCTGTGGCTTGGCCTGAATTTTATTTTCATGAATTCTTGTTATATCGCCAGCGCTAGCATGTTTATTCTTATTGTTGTTGCTGGTGGCGATTATTCGTTGACTGAGCTTTAACAGTGCTAGTTCCAAGCTTTCCTGAAACAGTTGCAGACTGTGGCTATGCCTTGGATACTGCCCCCTGTTTCAATAGAATAGAAGGCCCTCCACAGTACCCTTACAGACGGTTGCTGTGTGGGGGCAGGGGGCAGCGCCCAAGCTATGCCCCGGGGGGTGAGTCCTGAAACATGAGGAACTGCATTGGCCACGACTTCGAGTCGTCCCTGGCTTACATCAAGACGCACAGGTGGAAGGAAACCTACCAAGGATGCTGGGATGGCAAGGCTGTTTTTTCGGGTTTGGTGGCTTGCATGGGGCGGACCATTGATGATGTTATATATACAGATATATAGTATAATACAGTATGACGTAATATAGTATAATGTATACTATAATGCTAATGGAAGCCCCAGACCAATGGGCGCTGGGCGGGTGGGAAAAAATGGGCTTCGAAACCAGCAGGAGCTCATCACTCGAATGTCTGATAGCCAAGGACTCATCCAGCTCATAGGCAGGCCCGTCCCACGTGCCTGGGTCGGCATCTCATGTTGGAAGCTGCTGTTGTTCATGTTGCTCTTCTTCCTTGGTGACATGAGCAGACTCGGAGGGAAGATTCCGCCAAAGGTTGGGTGGCCAATTGGCCCAACGAGTCATCTCTGGTCGTGCTGCTCCTTGGCTAGTGTCACGGGAAGGGGGCTGCTGCAAATTTCGACTCCGCTTAATACTTGCCTTGCCAATAATTGTGTTTCCGGAGAATTCGCCCCGAGATTCGGATCGGAGCATGGGTCACGGGACAGTCTGGCCAGCAGCGTCTGGCATCTGTGTTAAATATGGATAGCACGCGATCCGAATTCGCAGCACACAAGTATGCTTGTGCGCCTTCTTGCGTTGAAGACTTCTGGGAGACACTCATCCTTGCCTTGTCCGGGGGCTTTGAGAGTCGCAACCACCAAACCCGGCTCCACCGGTGACGATCCTTCTTTGAATATGCGTATGCTCGATAGTCCTGGAGTATATATCCACAGACATGGAGGCACAACTTAGAACATCGGAAGACACTTAAGACCGTTATCCATTCCATCGGGCATGTATACGTAGACGTATAGTTCCATGATTTCATTGACATGCCATCCGCGAAGAACAGCATGCTTCAGGGGTGTGGGCATTGAAATTTTACCAAGTATTCATTTGAGACGAGGCTGCGCATGCAAAGGCAGATGCTTGGCAAGGGGACGCCTTGCCAAACGGTAGGTTCGAGACTAACCCTCAACAGTAAGCCTTTGTGAAACACTGTAAGATTTAAGAAGTTATAGATCTCCTATAGAACCCTTCAACAAACCATAGAACCTACAGTACCCTGAAACGGAACCTTCATCAGCCCACAAAGCCACGATGCCCAGGAGCTCCGGGAAGGGACGACTGCTGTTTCCAGCCCTTCAGGGCAGGCGAGCTGGAAAGGCGCTGCTTGGCTGCAGGGGTGGTTAAAACAAGTCATACAACACATGATAATGTTATATATACATATAGTACCGTATAGTATAACATGATATAGTAGAATGTATACTATAATGATAATGGAAGCCCTAAACCCTAAACCTTGCCTTTCCCGGCACCTGAAAGATTGCCCTAGTCCCGTCATGTTATCGAAACCGTAGGCCGCAGCTGAATCAGCAGTATCGTGCTCAGGATTTTACGAAGGGGAGTCCCTGCCCTCAAGCCGCATGTCCATGCGGCGCGACCAAGGACTCTGGTGAGCTATGCTGGGTCATCTGAGTGGCTGGCATCGAACTCTGCTTCTTGTTCGAAGTTCCTGGATGCGACCCCCGACGAGTAGCAACTTTTCAGTCGTACTCCCAATCGCACCCGCAGACACGGAGACCAAAACCCTCATGGAGGTTGATCATGCCCGGTATTTAATAACGGCATGGGAGAGTTGATGTAATAGACACTTCTCTTGCATAAATGGGACGGAAGCATAAAACTGAACGTAGCGGAGACTACTGATTCTTTACCTGAGCATCAAGCTGGATCAAAGCGAACGGACAGGGCTACCTAAAGCCCAGGCAACCGCAGCACTCGGCAATTCCAGAGAGCCGCACACACACACAGACACACTGACTGAAGACTTCTGTTGGTTCTGACCTTCTGCATGCAAGTCCTGCAGCATCTTGCAGCTATGCGCACGGACCAGGCACCTTGGAGTATTCGTTTCGAAAATTATACACAACGAACACAAACTGCATGCTCACGCCCAGGTGCGACGATCCCTATACCTTAACAGGTGAAATGACGGTACGATCACAACCGTATCTTTGTCGTCGCCAGACTTCTGTGACGTGCTGCAGTTGAATGCACGGGCTAAAATGCCTACGTAAGAGAGGGGCGCAGGACACTTGAGCGGACCAGCATGCTCCTGAATGTTGCATGAGAATAAATTACGATTGCAGCAGACAGCAACACATCCATTCCGTTGAGTTTGAACTTCGCTGCTTTCAAGCGGAACTGCGCCAGACGAGATCGAGTTGAGCATTGCCCGATAGTTGAGGCCTTCCGCCTCACCACCAGAATTGCTCGTGCTTCTCGACACAATGGCAGCAGCGCGAAGGCTGCATATTATCATTATTATCACTAGTATCTCTAGTATTCTTATTTATATTAGGTGTCAGCAAAAAACCTCTTTGGCACATTTGGCAGTAGAAACACTAACAAAGCTTGCCTTTTTAATAAACACTCCCTTATGATAAACACACATTGGGCAAATCCTCCCAAAATCATCTCTGCCTTTTAAAACCTATTCTGAATTAGGGGGGAGGGTTTCGAGGCTCCAAATACCCGTAGAGCAGGAGCAAGAGCAAAGACAAAGCAAGAGCGGGAGTAAGAGTGAGAGCAAGAGCAGGAGCAAAAGCGCGAGCAACAGCAAGAGCAGGGAGCAGGGTCAAGATTCGCAGCAGAAGCAGGAGCAAAAGCCAGCGCTGGAGCAAGAGCCAGAGCAGGAACAAGAGCACGTCCCCTCGCAAGAGGCCGTAGAGATAAAAATGCCCCCTAATAATAGAACCACTTTCCGAGTATTTATTGGGGGCCCCCCCCCGTTTCGAGATGTTAACAATGCCTGCAATAGTATGTGTACTCGCACTACTCGCTGTATCATCGCTGAAAAGCATCCTTCGCAGCAATAAGAAATTATATTCATAGTTATCCACAGCGTCAAGACTAAAAGTGTCGCTACAGGCTTCGGTAATTCTACTTTCATCACAGCTTTATCACACCAGCACAAGGGGGGTTCCCAAACGTGGCGGTAGGATTTTGGCTTGACAAGCATGTGGTGATGATGATGAGTGTGTGAGATATTATAACCTATAGGCATGCTGTCAAAAGCTTGTTCCATTACTTCAGGCCCCTATATGAAGCACCTCCCCGAGCGAGGACAAGCTCAGCCCCTCTGCGGAGCCCAGGATCTGAACATATCGGACAAAAACCTGACATCGCATTGCGGTCTGTGCCCCAGTGGCGTGCTGTCTGTGCGTGGCGTCAGCGGACAAGGTTTTCATTCTGCCATTTGTGCCCATGAGCCGTGTTTGTCAGTTGGACCACTGCATGTTTTTTCTGAAGCATGACTGCATCTGCATAGTGTATTCTGCTGCATGACAAACAGTGCGCGAGTTCTTGGATGCAACCTGGGCTGAGCAACAGTATGTGGAATTCAAACAAACATGGAGCATTGCCAGTGAATTCATAATTGCAACTGTGCCTGCATGTGCATACAGACACCACAGGGCCTGTGCAGCTCTGTGCCTGAAATTTATTACTGGGTTGGCCTGGATTTACAGGCAAATGCTTGCAAGTTGCATCGTGCTCTGCATGAATATTACGATTCGTTTGCATGGGCCAGTCGGCCACATACTATGGTGCGGTATGAGTTACATCGACTACTGCCGTCTCTGAGTGCATGTACCCAGTGGAAAGCTTTTGAGACAGACCCTGTGCCCTTGCGAAAGCTGTTCTTTCTCTGTCAATAGCTGCTTTGTGAATGTATCCGTATTCTTTCGCAAGTGGCCTGAGTAGTGTAGTCAATCATAGATCGGAGAGCACCGGGGTAGCAAAGTCCAGGTAGCTCCAAGATGACGACAGCTGTAGTATGCCTCTGCTGAACCGTTCTGGCATGGCATGTGCTGTGATTCTATACTCTATTGAGCAGAGTCGGTGCTTTAGTCTGTTGGCATGCAGTAATCGAGCGATGCCTCCTGTGAGTTACAGGGCTCAGAAACTTGTTGACTCTGGCATCGCTGTTGTATGGTTTTGCGCTGACTGAGAGCCCTGGTGCTTCGCTCGCGTGACGGACATATGTGGAGCCTTGCCAGCTGCATGCGAGGGTGAGAGTCAAAACGCTGGACCCAAACACCCCCGCCAAGTTGGGCCCACACCAAAAATACACAAAAAGCCAGTATGGAGCCGAGGAACGGGCTTCCCCAAAACGGATGCTGCAAACGGATTCCAGAGCTTCGGCAGGTTATGCTTCGAGAGTTTAAGTTTAGGGTTCTGCGTTTGGGGTCTATGAGGGTCTATGATTGAGGGCTCAAGGTTTAGAGTTTTGGGTTTAGGGTGTGCATGGGGTTCCGGGTTTGGAGCTTATATAGGGTTGAGGATTTAATTCGGCATCTTACGTTTCTTGGGCTTTGGGCTTTGGGGGTTTTGATGAGCCCTGTTCCTGCTGTCTGCTTGATCAGCCATGTCGAGATATGCTTCGGGTTATCTGGGGGCGGACTGGTGAACTCAAAGCTGAGACTCAGCTTGCCTACCTTCAGCGGCTGCAGCGACGGCCAGAAAGTTTTGTCTGCAGAATTTCATCCGGATGCACGCGCTCTGCCCCAATCAACCACGTACGCCCCCTTAGTATGTTCTGCAATGCTCCGCACATCGGCTCCCAGAGGTACTTTCACTACCCTGACATCTGGAGGAATGCTGCTTGTTTGCATAAGCCAGTTCACCTTTTCTCCTTGGATTCGCACGGATTCGCGGACAAAGATGCAGGAAGGTAGGGTCAGGCTCGTCATGTGTTGTCACAAGCACTGCCACCAACATCAGGGCAACATAAATTGACCGTCATAAGCGGATATCTGCAAAGACCGAGACTTGTTCGTGACCGCGAAGAATTGAATGGTGTGTTTTTTCACGTTGTGCCTCTGCGGCGGTATAGTTCCGGCCCCATTCGAAGCGAGGATGTTACCATACAGTATCCGTGCCTCTTCGACACGAAGAAGCACTGGCCGCTCAGAAGCACATAAGTATGCAGCATGTTCTAGACTTAAAGTCAGAGTTCGACACTCCCATGATGCAAAGTGAATCACACATCTTGAAACCTATTAACATCGGGGCCTTAATAATTAGAATAGGGTTTTGGGACCCATTAAACTATGTATACATACAATAAGGAACCACCACCCTAATGTAGGTAATTATTGAGGCCGCTATATGAGAGCTTCCGAAAATTAGGGGTACCTTATTTTGGGGTCCTTATTTTACGTAAGGATCCTATAATTTAGGGTGCTATATTAGGGTCCCCTATTTTCGGAAACCCCCCATATTAGCGCCACTGGCCCACTAAACCCTAAACCCTAAAAGCGCGGGTGGGAAAAACAAAGGCGCGGGCCCCATGGCCGGACGTGGCTCGCCTCTTTCGTGGGGACGGAAACACACTGCTCCAGGCTGGGGCTGAGGGTTTTAGGGTTTAGGGCAGTTAGGGTTTGGGGTTTAGGGTGTGGTTGCAAGCTCTTCTCAAACTGCGCAGGTCTGTGCAGTTCCTGGGGTGAACAGGTGGTGTAAGTGTTTTGTCTATCTCGGAGCTGTTTGTTCACCCTCCCTCGCTCTCCCGTTTTCTTTGTCTTCGTGGGCGCAAGCCATGAAGCCGCCCGGGAGTTCTCGCATGTTGAATGAACACCCTCGACAATGGCGGTTAGAGGAGCCCAGCGGGACTCTTGGGCCAGTGGCTGTGCATCAGAAACCCCAAACTGCTTAGACCTCCCCAAACAGGCTTGTCCGAGTGTGAATGTCAAAACATCCCTAAACCCAACAACCCCAGCCCAAATCAAAGGGCGCAGCCCAACTCTTGTGGCAGGCGGGATCTGCTGGAGTACTGGATGCACAGGGAGGGCACTGGGATCAAGGCTCGGCCGGCCAAGCTTCGCAAAAGAGCTAAGCTTACGTCATCGAAGTGTCAATTGTAATAATATGGAGGCCTTAATCATTAGAATAGGGTTTGGGGCCCGTTTGGGGGTATCTTTTATTAAGGCCCCTACATTAATGTTAGGGTCCCTTTAATAAACCCCCCCCCCCGAGGGCGTTTTGCGCGGGGGTCTCTTGGGGCAGGGTTTGGGGGGGGGGG
>CAJNDV010007781.1:62164-78136 GCA_905221635.1 Symbiodinium sp. CCMP2456 | reverse complement strand
GTCTGTTGCGGTCGGACTCCTGTGTCCTGGGTTCTTGTTTGCTGTTGTTTGTTATGTCTGTTGCGGCCGGACTCCTGCATCATGAGCTCTGGTTGGCTATTATTCGCTAGTCAATTGTGGTGGGACTCCTGTGTCCTGGGTTCTTGTTTGCTGCTACTTGCCATGTCGTCCATTGCGTTCGGACATAGATCTCCAGGCCTCTCGTGCGGCAGTACCTTCACTTGCACAAAGAGGTGCCCCGCCTGCGCCGGGTGGTGGTCGGACGAGATTAGATCGCTTGTGACACGAATGGTCGCGAGGGGCCTTTCCGCCCCGGCTGCCAGCGTGCCCGGCACCTGAAATGGGAGCCGGACAGGAGGGAGAAGGAAGCTGGACTGAGCCAACAGACTAGGCACCGGGAACTCGAAGCTCCATGAGATTGCGAACCTCAGCTGCTTAGCCGGTAGGGCGATGCTTCTTCCAGCTCTTGCCCTTAGCTCTTGCAGTCGCTTGGATGGCACTCTGCTTAGAGCCGGAACCCCTGCGGGGACATTGATGCGAATGTCGCGGGTCATCATCACCGTGCTCTCGCCACGGCATGTGCGACAAGGATGGTCCAAGACCTGAAGCTCGAAACGAGCCCTAGAGCACTGTCTTTTGGCAATCCATGCCCCGCTCGCTGAGTTCGGCTCCATGCCGCTCCCTCGACACCTGCACGAATTCCAAAGCTAGACAGTTGGAGCCTTTGGCAACAAGACCGGCATCGCCTCTGGCATGGAAGGCCCATGCTGAAGATACCCTTCTCTTGTCGGAGTACCCCGGTTCCTCGGCAGACCTCAAGACGAAACGACCGGACTTCGCCGCCGTTGCACAACACTCTAGCCGCTAGCCCCACAGCTCAGGTCGGCACGCGGCACTTGGACCAGGTCGTCCCCTCTCGCGCGCCTGTCCCGTGGCAGTCCTGACACACCTCGAGCAAAAAACCGTAGTCTGGAGCGGAGGAAAGAAGAAAAATCTTCACTGGACCCGACCTGCTTCAGTCTCAGGGAGACCACCTTCTCGCAGCCCTGAGCGGCCTGGCGACGGACGAGCCCACCAGTCGCTGGCCTTCGGATTCCGGATTCCCACACCTCCAAAAAGGAGACGTCGAGGCCAGTGCTGACGTCCTCACAGCGGCGCGGGTCCATAAGAAGTGGCCGAGTACGGGCCTAGCATGGCCCAGCCGGCCTGGCCTCGCCCCGCTGTGCCGCAGAGGCGTCCATGTTGGGGCGGAACTGGGAGTTGCGGCCGAAGAGATCCGAGAACTCCGAGAACATCTGGGACGGAGACACCCAACCGTCGCTGTCATCGTAGGGGAAGCCACCTGTGTAGCTGGAGCCCGGACCAGCACCCGCCGAGGTGCCTGCCGTGGCCTGGTCAAGCGCGGCCCGTTTCTTGGGATCCATCAAGGTGTCATAGGCGCTGGTCAACTCCGCCATCTTCAGAGACGCCGTGCGGTCCCCGGTGTTCAGGTCCGGGTGATACTGCTTCGCGAGGACGCGGAAGCGCTCCTTGACCTCCTGCTGCGAAGCGCGGCGGTCCAGGCCCATGACCGTGTAGGCATCCCGGGCGGCAGAAAGCGCCCGGCCAGCCCGAAAGGCCCCAAAGCTCCGAGGCCCACGTTGGAGAGGTCGGTGGAAGCCGTGGCCGCGCCGCAGCAACGGCGCCAGCCAGTGCAAGGCCATCGCTTGGCCATCTAGCACGCCATAGGAGTCTCGATGCTTCTACTGGCTGGGCTGTACCTTTGTCAACTTATGTGGTCTCTGAGTTACTTCATGGGAGGTGGACTGCCGGCATGCAGCGCGAGTCAAGTGACAAGAAAGCGAACAAGCCGCAAGCGCAGACAACAAAAGCCAACATTGGCCTCAGGCGGCCGTAGAACCTCCAACCTTCCGGACCATTGATGGGCCTGAACGGGAAGCTCTTCACACTCAAGACGCTGCCAAGCTCAAGGATACTTTTGCACCCATTTGCACCTCGGAATGGGCCGGCATCTCCGAGAACCCGCCGTAACCGCCGAATCCCTCGCGATCTCCGGACTTGCTGCCAGCCTTTCAAGAGTTACTTCTTGATTCTTGAGCATACTTGCCGGATTGCTGATACAGGAGGTGGGGACGGGCAGAGGAGGCGGCGGAGGAGTGCGGTGAGATGCGGTGAGGATTGCAGCCGACGAAAAAGGAATGGTCCAGGCAATTAAATAAAACATCTCAAATATCTGCTGGATCTTACATTCGACTCCAGAGCATCCATGCCGGCCACGCAGCCTCGTAGGACTGCGGTTCCAGCTCTCTGACTGAAACCGCGTGCCTGCCCGGTCGTTTCGAGACGTAGGACGACGGATGTTGGAAACGCATCGCATCGCACGAACCGCTAACTTGGAGTCGGGCACTTCGGGATGGTGCACTGGCGCCGGTGCCTGGACGAGTTGACTAGCTGCGTGTTTCCCACATGTACGACGAAAGCATGCACCTCTTGCACTGGCGATCCTGCGTAGCCCGAAGCAGACGAACCTTTACATCCACAAATGCATCAAACCGACGCATGCAGCACGATTCGCACCACGCTCATGCCTCCCACTAGAACAGCTGGCTCTGCGACCTGCTACCGGAAACAGCCGAGTACTTCACAAAACACGCTGAGCGTTGCAGGCCTCCAAGCCGTCAGCCGAATCTTCAGCATGGCCCCAGCCAGAATCGACCATGGCAGCTGACACAGACGGCAACCAACCGAGTCTAGCTACTGCACATCACCTAACCTGTGACTACAAGGCTACACGCACGCAAAGGCCAAAGGCTCCTAGAGTTCATGGTGCGATGGTGCCAGCTTCCGTCCTGAGAGGTTCTGAAGGACAGCCGCCGCATCATAACATTCACAGCTCTCCAGACCTTCATATGGAAAACGGACTCTTTTTCCGCCTGCGCCATGCCGGCAGCCAGGTGTTGCAGAAACGAGCTCACACATCCAAAAGCAGGAACACCTCGAAAATGAAACTTGAAAACTTCTCTTTCAACTTGAGCATCGGCCGACAATAGAACACAAGGGATTTTGAAATCGGTTTCGAGAATCGAGATCCGAGGTGGTAATGGAATAACGAAAGAAAGATCTTTGCTGCTGCGTGTACCTGTCGACCAACAATAGCAGTTCGTGACAGCACATGCCTTGCTTAAGCTTGCCTTACGCTTTTTGGCATCGCCATCGCCACCTGGCACACCTGACAATCCTAACATGCACCTGGTGCAGAACCACAAACAGTTCTACAGCTGTTTACTTTGCTTTCCAAGGTACAAGTGCTGGTTTTCATCCCCCTACTTCCCGGACAGCCAACGGCATCACGAACCCGCGATTTCCTCAAACTTTCTTGCCCTGCATTGGTTTAAGAAGTTGACGCTTGTTGGTCTCGTTCGTTAACGGAACTAACCAGGCAAAACACTCCACTACTTAAGATCGGCCATTCAAGAAACAGCTGTCAATCTGTCAGTCAATAGTCAGTCTGGTCTGGAGTAAGTTTCCCCGTTGAATGCAATGCGAAACGAAGTTGATATCATGCTTTCAGCATCCTAAACTACCCAGCATATGACGCCTTTTCTTGCCGGTCCACCGTTGTCGCGCTGCAAGGCAGGCATCACGTTAACATCTGCGGCAAGCGGGATCCTTGCACGGCCTTGATGGCGGAGTGAGACGTAAAGAGATATTCTGTCTAAAATCCGGCAAAGCAAGCCTTGCAGTGGCCAAGCTGCGAGCGCATTTCTCTTCCAGCATTCACTGTTCCCAAGTCGGGCTTTACCATGCGTTCGAAGCAGAGCGCTCGACAGCCGGGAAACGCAAGGATTGGTAGATCAAATCCTACCCGGTGCTGAATGGCAGCCACTCAGCGCAATAACGTGATTCGCCGTCCTGACCAAAAAAGGCGACCCTTTCAAACGAACCCCCACCCGCCAAAGTCAAATGATCACAAAGCCCAAGGCGAGCCAACGCCGTCCTGGGCATTACTGCAAGATCATTGTAGGAGCCGGCGCTGCTGCTTCGCCCCGCCCTTCCTCCTCAAAGACACCACGGGACGGATACATGTCCGCGAGGCTTAGAGGACAAAGATAGACGGATTCCCGATAGGAACAGACGCTTATGTGGTATCTTTGTTGAGGGATGCGGGCGCCTCCCGGACGCAGGCCGGCGAGGGCGGCGCCGAGGGCGGCGCCGAGGGCGGCGCCGAGGATGGCGCCAAGGGCGGCGCCGCGCGAGCAGGGCCCGCCACGGGCAGTGGGCCGGCAAGGCCTCCGAAGGACGCCGGCCAGAACTTCCTCATGTCCGGCTGGGTCCCTCCTATTCCAAAACCCCTGTTCGTGGCCCACATGCGAGACATCTGACCAGTAACTGTGTTGCTAGTTACTAGTTCACGAAACCGAAACCTGCACTGCTTGGCTCCCCTTGCCGTTACTCTGGAAGCTTCGCAGGCCTGCGCGCTGGTGAGCAGCGATCCTCTCGCGAGCTCAAGTTAAGCCAGGGCACATTCAGACTGGCACTCAGAGGCTGCCATCTGCTCCTCTGGTTTGCGGCCAGAGCATCCTCGAAGGTCCAGGCCTCGACCGCCCAAGCCTCGGCAAGGTCAGAAGAAACTTCGGGACGATCTTAGGGCGCATCCTACCAAACCCCCGCCTCACCGAAGGTCTCAAAGTTCTTCGCGTCGGCCCCGTTCTCACGGTCCAGCCTCGCCTTCCGTCCATGTCAACCAACACGGAAAATCCGGCTGTGCTACGCATGGGTGCAAGTAGCAGTATCTGCCTATCTCCCTACTGGTGTATCTATCGTTCTGCTTCGACGTCTACATCATATAAGTATAGATGTGCGCACCTCCAGTGCCCGGAGTCGTGCTTCGTCGTCTGTCTCGTCCTGGCATGGGTTCCAAGTGCTCCAGTTTGCGGCGGGGCAAAAGCAGAAGGGGTCTTCACTTGCAAATACAGACATGTCTTCTGGCGATATCGCATTTAACCTCTGCGATCAATCATGATGATGGCGATGGTGGTGGTGATGATGGGGATGGTGACGGCTATGGCGATGGCGATGGTGCAAATGAGGATGAGGAGGAGGAGGAGGAGCAGGAGGAATGCACCAGCCAGTACCACCGTCATGAACACAGTAATCGCCTTTATGATTCCCGCCATCGTCGTCTCCGCTACTTTCTCCTTCTACACATCACCATCATCACTACCATCATTTACGGCATTATCAGTGGCGTTTGCATCGCTTGCATCAGGATTACTCGCATGACAACAAACAACTAGTAACTAGTAGGGTTCAAAAGAAAACAAAACAATTGTGCCCCTGCCCTCGGCCTCGCTCACGCAGCCTTCGTTGTCCCAGTACCACTTCGGCATTGGAAGAAGGCGAGGTACGCCGACTGGCCTCCAGCTTGCAACAAGACTCCGAGCAAGCCAAAGGGCCACAATGGGCTTCGGAGCCTGATGTTTTACGGCTGTCGGCTGTCGCAGGTTTTGAGGCGCAGCAGGCAATGTACACACATGTAACATGTAGAGATGCGACCCGGAAAAGGCACATATCAATCGCGGTGCAGCACAGCACGTCTGATGCATGATGATATCCATGGCACTGGTATCGATCATCGCGGGTTTTTGTGTCGGTGTGTGCATTTGCACATATAGGCATGCGCTCACTTACAGGTGTGTGTGTGTGTGTTTCATGCCTATATATATATGTGTGTGTCTGTATGTATGTATGTATGTACGTACGTATGTATGTATGTATGTATGTATGTATGTATGTATGTATGTATGTATGTATGTATGTATGTATGTATCTGTGCGTGTGTGTATGTACGCACGCATCGGCACTTGGAGTTAAATGCATGCAAGCATACAGGCTGGTTTGAGTATATGTGGTTATAAGCACGACAGCTATGCCTGCTGTGTAGGTATGTTGAATGATCTGGACCGAGTAGATCTAGATGCGATGGAGCAGCACGCACTGAAGGCAAAAAGCGCGCATGGCATGCTGCGCTCTACATTCTTCCTTTCGCTGTCCAAAAGCGCAAAATAAGAAAGGAACCGCAACGCCCTGGATCTCTGCTCATTAACCGAAGCCTCGGTTCTCGCAGATGGCCGGCCAAGCGCATCTTCGCCTCCACGCGGAGCACCATCGCCCCGGTACCGAAAATGCCTGTGGCGGCCTCCACGGCCAGAAGGTTTTCTCGGCGGTAGACGCGACCTCGCAGCGGCCACGGCGGCTCGGCAAAGCTCGGGAGTTTTGAGAGCGAACCTGTGTGCCGCGGTCGCGCTGGAGCCAGCCTTTCCCACAAAGGTCACCCAAGCCAGCACTTTGAAGATCAAAGAGGATCAAAGGACCAGTCTTCAGTCACTTCAGGGCCGGACGAAGATGCGGTGCTCCAGGTGCTCATGCCCTTGGTGCCAAAGCAGTGCGGAATCTGACTTGCGATAGAGCCTGCAGACTGCCTCGCCTGAAGTGCATGCTTCCATGCACGTTTCACATCCGGGATGCCCGCTGCGAGCCGCGACACGGGTGTGGTCGCCGTGACTTCTGCCTTGGCGAGCTGACGCCCTTCCTTTCCTGTGAACCGGCGGTCAAAAAGCCCTCAGGCCAGAACCTCCGCCATCACAGGATGCGAACCGAAGGCCTCAAAAATCTATAGCGCATCGACACAGGGCGCAGGCCGCATCCTCGGGCCGCGGCATAAGGAAGAGACATCGGCGGCACGCCCGGCGCCTGGAGATGGTAGAGACAAAGAAACCCTTCCTTCGCCGTGTGCCATCCTGTGCTGATGCAGCGTTTTGGGGAGCGGGCAGGCTCCGGAAGCTCCGTGAGGGACACTCGCCGTGCGCGGCCCCCAGGCCCGCGCTGCGCATCCGCCGGCTCCTGCCAGGACGGAGGGATAAGGCCCCTTTTGGAATCGGTCGCACGTCATTTCTTCGTCCTCCCAGTAGAATTTCACACGCGCGCCCACGGCGAGCTCGGAAGAGCCAACGCCAGGCTCCAGGTCGGAGAAGTGCAGGAAGACATCCCCTCGTCCGTGCCTGAAAGGCTAGGGTGCGGCAGGGCAGCGGCCGAGGCGTGGTTCAATTCGAGGACGCAGATCTCAAAATGTACTGTACAAAATGGAATCGACCTAGCAGCCTTTTGAGACCCAAGCTCCCAGATCCATTAGATATGACCGCATATCATCAATAGCTGAGAACATAACTAATTTTTAGCCCTGGACGTGACGCACCTGGCCCCACGTCCGCCGTCGTCACGCGCAACAAAACCGAAGCCTGAGGGACGGGTTGGGGGTGTTTGGCTTTGGTTCAAGAACTTCCTACAGCAGGGGCCCTGCCCTAGACCCTGCCTTTCCCGGGAAAGAGTCGCCGCACCGTGCCCGTTTGCATCGTCATTCCGCCTTCCAACGCACTGGTTAAGATAGATCGAAGGACCAACTTCTCACCGGGCAGGCCTTGAAATTGTGACTGCGCCTGCGCTTGCGAGGACTGCACTGGTGCTGCCTGCACTTGCGAGGGTGGCGGCGGTGGCGGTGGGGGCGGGGGTAGTGGCAGTTTGGACTTCGGGTTCCGAAGATGCTGGCTGTGGTTTGACACGTGGCCGACATGGCCGTTGCCAGCCAGGGACCATCCATGTGAGTGGGAGGGGGAATGGCCGTTGTGCGGAAGCACAGGATCCTTCTCCATCGAAGCGGAACGGCTTCGGTGCTTCATGGCATTCTCCAACTCCTGAATGCTATGAAACTTCTTGCCAGCCAAACCCTCTAGCTCTTGCACCTCATTTGAGGACGGAGGCTGCAAGCTGATGTGGCGTGGCTGAAAATGGAGGGGGGGAGGAGGATGCACCATCCTTTGTTGGTAGTGCCATTGCTGAAGTTGCCAGTGCTGCCAATGCGCATGGCGGGCTTGCCAAGGGGGAACGGGGAGCGATGGACCTTGGTCCTTGAGCTCTTGGGGGGGGTACTCATCGTCTTTGATCTCCTTTGCAGCGGTGTCCGACCCGGGAGAGGTCGTCTCCATGGACTGCAGCGTCTCTGCTTCTGAAAGAGACTTCGTCAATGCAACAGGCACCGACCTGACTTCTGCGAATTATACACTTCGGTCCCTGCTGCTGTCGCTGTCGGAAGGCTCTGAAACTTCCGGGGAGCCGACCCTGGGCTGCTTTGGCTGTCAACATTCACCTGAAGAGGAAGATGCAAAAAGAGGCCTCCCCAAGTTACGTCTTCGCAGTCTGCGCCTCACCAAGCGAGCCGAGATCCCATGTGCCCTGTGCCGTCTCCATGCGTGGACGACATGTGAATTAAGTTGGAACGCGAAGCTTCGAGCCCAGAAGAGACACGCGGCCGTGCAGCAAACATCCCGCGTAGCCGCACAGCGCGTGCAGGCCAGCGACCTCGAACCTCGCGGGATGCATTTGTCATTCTCGTGCCCCCGACATCTGCCTGCGATTAAAAATGCAGGACCGCAGCAGCCTCGGCACCGCTTGTCTCACGGGACTTCCACGAAATTGCTCAATCATTGACGTTAATTCTGCTTGTCAGACTCGCCACGCCCGGAGCTGCTAGGCACAGACACGCTTCATGGTGTTATGGAATTGCAGCTACTGATTTTCAGAGCCGGGAAAACTGTTTAAACATTTCGACTATTGGCACCGTGCAAGGGGAGCTCACATTCCAATGCTTTAGTTGGGCTAGCCTGGAATAGGTAGCGATGGCACATAATGATGCAGAAACATGGATGGAGCAGGATTCATTGCTGGCACTTTGCGGGTCAGCTGGACCGCTTCACTGCCCACCTGGCCAAGGCGGGTGAAGCGCCGAAAATCCGAGAACGAGACTTGCCAGACTTCTGCCTGGTCAGCCCTGCCAAGGCCCGGCGAGCATCCGTGTCCGCTGGGGCCACCAGCGACAGGGCTTCCAAGGCCTCGGCAGCAGCGTAATTACGAGTCCCGTTCTTCGTCCCTCTTTTTCGGATCACCGAAGCCACAGCGCCCTGGCCTTGTTGGCCATCTTCTCAGCGAGGGCATAGGCTCTTTCGACACCGTCTCCCTGCCAGAACCCCCTCCCTCTCAGGCCTTCTGGGCTTGGACTCTCTTTGTGAGGGCTTGGTCCGGCTTCGACGGAGGCCTCATCAATGAGCTGCAGAGCTCTCTCCAGGTCACCGCTGTGGCTGAAACGCCTCTGGATTATCCTGCGTCAGGGCTGCAAGCTCTGAGTCTGATACACAATGCTGCTATCACTCTCCTTCCTTCACACTTCTCTCCCTAAACCCCAAATTTCAGACAGTGGTTGCCTGGCGAGCTCCTTGCTGCCAGGAGCTGGGGTCATGCCGAGGTCCTCAGGGTCGCATAGGATCCAGTGATATCACGTGATATCCAAGAGCCAAGTCCCTGTGTCCTCATTGCCATGGAGGCAGAGGATCACCGGCGCCGTGAGGTTTCCTGACACGAGGACTCCCTTTGGCCAAGAAGAATGCACGTGGACAGTACGAGTAGCAGGCCTTCTCTCAGGTCTTGCCCTGTTGGCTTCCCGAGCTCCTCCCCAGAGCCAACGAAATCCAGCACCTGGCACACGAAGAAACAACTTCACCTTCTGGATCCGCCTCATCCCCAAAAACGCATCGGCCGAGCACATCATCAGCGATTTGAAAAGCCAGGCCAAGGTAGAAGCCGTAGCTGTACCTCCAACACGGGAGCTTCGTCCCGAGGGATGGGCTCGGGAGCGGCAAAGTCATGAGGGATCGCCGATGAGAGTCAACAGAGGCTCTACAGATGTCGACATAGTCCTCCGAAAGCTAAACGTCTACAGAGCCCGCAGCAACTTTGCCCAAGGGGTTCTGCCCTGCGCATGGGGGCACAAGACATCGCAGACCTCAGCCGGTGGGCCAGTAAGCACCGCGCTCGCCCGGCCTTAGAAAGGCTTGTAAGTACTTCTGCTCGCACATCGGATCATGAAAATTACGACGACAATGACGATGACGGCGACTAGCGGGAATATGAATCTGCGGAGGATGCGGATTAGCACCAGATGAGGAAGAGGAGACGTCCAAGAAAACCGATTATACTGAAAGGCCCTAGCCTGAATCTCAATTGGAGACTGGACCCCAGCCAGAATCCTGGTCCTAGTCCTTCGGCAATCAGCGCTGCTTTGACAAGCCCCATGTGAGCGTTGCTTAGGGTAGTCAGGGTGCAGTTCAGACGGCTCCCCACTTTCCAACTCTGAAGCCCACAACACTTCTCTCTCTCTCAGGCTTCGGCATGCAGCGGCCAGCAGCGATGCGGTTTTGTAAAAGCTCCTGAACATGCAGCGCGGGGCTACTTGCGGCCTTTGTCCTTGGCGGCTGGGCTTCGTGCTTCTTCAAGTAGCTGAAAAGACTGACTTGGGTGTCGAAGCGCTTCGCACTCTGAGACATCTCTCCGTAGCCAAACCTGAGAGCATGGGGCCGGTGACGGCGGGCTGCGCACTCCCTCCTCCCTCTAAGCCCACGGCTCTTCGATCACCAAGGAGACCAGTCGGGTTACCTCAGACCGAACGGGGGGGGGGGGGGGGGGGNNTCGTTTTGTATTTGCGCCAAGCGGGGCGGACCTCATCGTCCTCCAGGGACTCGATGAGGCCCGAGGCGTGGGCAAAGAGGAAATCCCCACTGAGCACCTGAAAGGTGACCGCGGCCAAGGCCAAAAAGACCGACGCTCCGCCGAGGCAAGGGCCGCAACGTCCGGGCCGAAGATCCTATGCATCGTCTGCTGCTGCCTCCTGGCGGGCACCGAAACGCGGAAGCCTCGCCTCCTTTCCTCCTTTCCTTCCGTGCACCTCGTGTCGGCGTCGTCGAGGATGTCGTCGTGGACGAGGGAAGCCGTGTGGATGATCTCAATCGCCGTCGCGAGAACCAAGACCTTGTCGTAGGCAACACCTCCAGCATCGCATCAGCTTTGGTCTGCTTTCGTCGGCTCGTTTTCAGCACTGGCCTTGCGAAGGAGCTGCAGCCATCGAATACCTGGACACCGTCCTGTTATCCACCCTCTGGGCTCCAGTGGCTCCAAAGCTGAAGAGCTTCCGGGAGGTCCTGCGCTGGGAGCCAGAGGAGTCGTCCCTGGGTGTTCGCACTCTGACCGTTCAAAGAGCAGTAGAGCACATCAAAGGCTCGCACAGCATGGAGTGAACCAGCAGGCCTCGAAGCCCAGAAACACACAGCATGGCCCCAGCAAACAGCATGGGACAGCATGAGGAGCTGGCACAGAGCTGGACGGAGACGCTTGCCTCCACTGCTGAAGGCCTGCCCCAATTCGGCACGATGCCAAGACCAAGACTGCTTGAGCTCATGCTGCTATCGACTCAATCAAACCGCCGGGAAGGCCAGGGCATCTAGTCTCAGACACACCAACTCTGGCGGTGATCTAACTCGAGTGCCGCTCCGGCAGCAGCCTCTTCGACGGCATACTTCAGCCTCGGACAGACTTTGAGAGTTTTTTTTGCGAGGCTCTCCCGAAAATCTGCGGGCTCCCGGCTTCTGGCTCTGCGCCGCCTCGCTGAGGCCCAGGAGCCGCCGCTGCACCTCGACCAGCAAAGACAACGCTCCCCGGCCCGGGCCGGCCCGGGCCCGGGCCGGCCCGGGCCCGCTCTTCTCTGCTCTTCTCCGCCGTTCTTCTCGGCGCGCCTCCTCCTGGCCCTCGGCGATGCAGGAGAGCAGGGACTCCAGGTCCAGCTGTTCCGGCAGCGGAGCTCGCCGCTCCAAGCCGCGCATCAGCAGCCACTCAATCTCCTCCACGGAGCCGAGGTGTGACGGACGATCAGTTTCCACTAGAGGCCCTCTCGACAAGTGGCACCACTCTCCGCTACCTGTCAATGCGTCGATCGTTGCCTCTGTCCTTGAGATCATCACGAACACATCGTCCGCGCTCTTGCTGGCGCATCAACGACCTCCTCCTCCTCATCACCCTCACCCTCCTCTTCCTCCCCTTCCTCTTGCTCCTCGGTGCCGGTCGTGGGCGCGGCGGTGGCGGCGGCGGCAGTGTTGGTGGTCGTCGTCGTCGTCGTCGTCGCGAGCATCATCTGCGTCATCACCAACAACACCAACATACACATCGGTGTCATCTCGTCATCTGTTGCTGTAGGCAGTACTCGCCTTTCTCATCTATGTACCTGCATCGCCGTCGTCGTCGTCGTCGTTGTTGTTGTCATCTTCGTCATCATCACCTGCATCATCATCATCATCATCATCATCATCATTATTCTCAGCAGCATCAGCAGCATCATCAGCAGCAACAGTAGCAGCAGCAATAGCGAGTGATCATCATTACTGATAGCACGATATCTTCTTCGTTGTCATGATGATGACCATCATTTTGCTGCTTGCTACCATCATCTTCTTGCTGTTTCCTTCCAAGAATAGTGAGCAAATGTTCATCATGTCCTGATTCGTCTTACTCAACTCTTTCTTGCTGACTTTTGTTGACCTTGGAAAAGCCTCCGCAGCCTACTCCTTTACAGATACAGCTTGAAGTCCGGATTTTTAGGATCACGTTAGCTTCGGCAATACCTCCCCGAAGCGAGTTGTTCATCTCTTTGCCTGTTCTAGATTCCTCCGCCCTTGGTCTGCGCACCTGCGAGTCAAACTCCAGGCCCAATCCTTTCGGCGCCGGGCCTGGCCGCGGACCCCGAAGGCAACAGCGCAAGAAAAACAACGCCAAAAACAAAATAGTGATCAGTAGTAATCTAGCCACACCCGCAACGGCTGATCCTTGCTTAAAGGTCTCGTAAGTCTGTTCACGACCAGGCTCAAAACAAACATTCACCAGGCTTGTGCGATCACACCCACTCTTGAATGAATGGTAGGCTGGCAGATTCTGACAATCGCACGGGCCAGAAGTGCATTGCGAATGGCGATATATGTGACTTGCCACCCGAAAGCCAAAGAACAAGAGCCCAAGAAATCAGAGCCGGGGAGACGAAGGGGTGCCCGCAGCTCGGCCCCACGTGCGACCTGTTGGATGGAGTCCAGCCTGGCCATGCCACAATCACAAGTCCGGACCCTTTCATTCATGAACCTGCACCCATGCCTATCATGTCGAGAAGCATGCGCAGGCATGCATGCTTGTAGGTCAGAACTCGTGCCATGCATGCAAGGACTTGTTCCATAAAAGCACAAGTCTGGCTTTGTACCAGACGTCGCTGGGACTGTGGATACGATCTTCCTTGACTGAATTTTCTTCCGAATGTCCGCTGCCCGGGTTGAACGAGTGGGTGGAGGGAAAAGGAGCGCAAGCGCACGGAGCAGGAGGGATGAGATAACGCTGAAAGTTGGGATCTTGGCGGTAGTGGTGGTGAGAATGATGATGGTGATGCCGACGCTGGTGGTCAGTGACGTCTTCATTGGAAGAAGTATGTCGCTTTCGCTTTTCTGGAACTGCGCAGTCTGATGAAGGCATGAGTCATGAGAGAATCGGCTGATTATGCGAGGAAACAGTGACCCTCGTGTTGGTCGGCCACTCCCCCACGCTCTCAAACTGCCACGGGAAGGAGTGTGAAAGCCTTTATCAGTATCAGTTTGACTCCCGCATTTAATCACTGGCTTCAAAATCCCGCAGAGGCGTGCAAAGCATGAGTTGTGCTTTGGTGTCACTCCGCCTGTCACGTGAGCGCTGCTCGCAGCTGCGGACCCGCTGGAGCTCCGCACGGAGACGCAGGTTCGCCACCTGACCGACCGCTTGGCTTAAGAGGGATTGTTTCCTTCTTGCGGCTGCAGACCGCCTTCATGTCAAAGATCCGGCTCTGGGCATCCGTGGCATCCCCGGTGTCTGTGAGGTCATCTACCGCCTGCCGAGCAGGAACCGCCCTGCAATTCAGGCAATCGGTCGGGCGCAAAGTCTCCTCGGTTCCAGCTTGCTCCATCAAGGGGAGACAGGAGACGCCCCGAACCAACGTCAGCAAGGCCTGAAGGCGGCATCCCCAGGCCCGCAGGGAAGCTCCGAAGAAACGCAGTGGTTTGTGCGTGTCTCCACCGGCCTCCTTCTCCTCGCTCTCCTGACGCGCAGACTCAACCCCGCATCTGCAAGGTCTGCTCCTTCACCCAACCTCCAAGTGTCCTGGGCCTAAACGCCTACAGCGACGGCTCCTCAAGGCACTCCAGACGAGCCGCCGCTCGGGAACCCAGCTTGTTCACCTCACAGCGAACGATTCTCAGAGGTTGCCCACTTTGCTGGTGTCTGACGCCGGGGACGGAGCCAAACGGATGGTCGGCATCATCCCTCCCTCCTGAGCAAAGTGCGAGGGAGCGAACTTGGAGGGAAGCAGGCGGCGTCCTTGACCCGACGAAGGGCTTCTTCAAAGTCGGAGGCGCCCTCGCTGAGGCGGCGAGCGAGCAGCTCTCGAAGCCGTGCGTCCTTCGACAGTTGACCCACGCCTCTGCCGTGGGGCCTACGACCACACGCATCCTATCCAACCTGCACAATGGGCTCCAATCCTGCTGCATGGCGAAGATGATTGGTGCGGAAATTCGCCCGAGCTTAAGTGCACCTGGGCGTCCCGACAGAGTTGCCGAGACCGTGCGCGGACGAAGTGCACACAGCCACAGAGCTGTAGGATCCCGAGGCGCGGACTGCGCATTCCCACTGTCCGCACATCCTTCAGCAGCCCAACCACCAGCCCGATGTCAGACCCGAACCTCGTCGAGCCAGGGGCGGAAGCGCAGTCCAAGCAAGATCGCGGCTGATCGCGCAAAGACTCGTCGCTCAAGAAAGGCAGGCCGCTCGGCCATCTGTTGTGCGATCTCGTCGCTCACGTTGTTCACGAAGGCCGCGCAGGCCGTCGACGCTCCGAAAAACCTCCGAAGGCCAAGGTCAAGACTGCTTGCAGCCAAGAACTGCTAAGACTGCACCATCCCCGAGGCGTGAACGCTGCCACACCAGCCACCTCCTCGATTTCCAGGTACTCCTTTACCGTGAGGTCCAGGTTCCTGCTACAGGCTGAGGCTCCCATGAAAACCGCCCCTTGAAGCGTCAAAAAAGGCCCAGGCCAGAGCAGCTCCCGCTTTCGAAGCTGGCCATCGCTGTACCTTCCGAGTGCCGAATCGGCCCAGAGAAGGCCCGACAGATGACAGGGACAGAGCACGACGCGATGGTCTTCGCGATGAGCTTTCGGCACCTCGGGACAGGGCTCGAATTTCAGCACCCCGAAAGAAGAGGTGCTTTTCCTGGGTCGGGAGACGGTCGGGAGTGAAGCTTGGCCATGGCCCACTGGGCCGTGGCATACAGCGAGTCCCCTCCCAGCAGCGACACCTGCACTGAAGACAAGTGCTGAAGACAGTTCTACGATCTGTGACAAAGAGCGAGGAGAAGGCAACTATACAACGACGACGATACATGGATTATCACAGTCATCGCCATCGGCATCATATTCATCATGCTCATCGTGATCGCAATCATAACCCTGCTCTTCAAAACAACGAAGCACGAACATCGCGAAGCCAAAGACTGTTGGCAGGGACGAACACACCTCAGCTTCTGCTATAACCTGATCCGAAATCTCGCGCGCGGCGAGCCTTGCGTCGATCTGCCGGCCGTGGTGTGGAGCCCTGGCTGCTGGGGTACAAGAGTCGTGCCCCTAAACGGCCGTTGAGAGCTGCGGACCCTGACCTCAGAGCCTCCGAGGGACAGGTCAAGCGAAATTCCGAGCAGGTCGAGACCATACCTCCAGAGCACTCGAGAGCCGGACTGGGGGGGCCGAGAGAAGGCTCCGGGCCGGGTCCAGATCAGCGGGTTGGCATCCAGGCCCAGCAGCGCGGCCTAAAACAAAAGGCCCCAAACCAGCAACTGAGGTTTCCGAACCCTTCCGCCGCACAGACCCCACCTGGATGTTAGGTGCCTTCAGCGGTGCCGGATCCGCGAGATGCTTCACGAAAGAGGTGGCCACGGCCTCATTGTCATCTGGACTATGCCTTGAGTACCCCCCCCCCC
>CAJNDV010007781.1:0-53963 GCA_905221635.1 Symbiodinium sp. CCMP2456 | reverse complement strand
CCCCCCCCCCCCCCCCGGAAAAAAGGACATAGCTTCCCCCTCCCAAACACCAAACCCAAGAAATACCCAAGAAATACCAGCACCCCCCCCCCCTCCCCGGAAGAAAAGGACATAGCATGGCAAGGCCAGCATCTCAACAGACTCTATATGAAACCTCCGTAAACCATGAATCCTGAACAAACAGAACGCCTTCAGTAAGTAGCAGCACTCGGTCATGCTGCCATAGCTTCCCCCTCCCAAAAACTAAACCCGTGAACAAATACCAGAGCTCCCGCCCCTCCGGAAAAAAATGACATAGTTTCCACTTCCCAAACACAAAACCCGTGAAGAAGTACTCCCCCCACACACAAAAAAAAACTGACATAGCTTCCCCCTCAGGCCTTCTTCATCCCGGGTAGCTCGCTGCCTCAGCCGGCTTGGGACAGATACAACCGCAGGAAGAAGGGTGGCGAGGAACCGGCGTCCACCATCGGTGGTCTGCGCGACCACATCAGATACATCGTGGACCAGCAAAGCCAAAGGCAGCCATCTGAGGCCCGCAAAACGCATCCTTCACTCGCAGCAACCCTGTGCAATGGCAGGCTCCTAGCGTCCTAGCTGACGAGCAATGACTGGGCCTCCGCCAGACAGCCGAGTGCTGCGGCTGCCTCTCGCTGGCAGAAAAAAAACAGCAAGCAAACCAAAAACCCATTGAAGCGCCTGCGGCGGGATGCAGGGCCCCAGAGGCCAGGAGCCCAGAACCCCCCTCACTGCCGAGCTTGAGCAGGCAAGAAAGCAAGAGAAACAAGAACCCAGAGCTTGTCAAGTCTTGAAAAACTGATACGCGCTACGCGCTGCTTGCATGCATGTATGTATGCAAGCAGTCTATTGGTGTATGGTTGCGCGACACATGCTAAAGCCAGAGCTTTTTACCTCGCAACCCAGGTCTGCCAATTTCTTAAATGTAACTTCCTGCGCTTCTCCTATAAATCTAACTCCCGCGCAGCTCCTACGACTCCTGCTTGCTCCATTCGCCCGACAATCTGCGACCGTGATAGCTCTCAAGTCTGATTCCGCCTGGCTTTTGCCTCGCCGTGCAAGAAAAGACTTTGGCTGCGCGGACTCCAGGCCCTTCAGGCACACCCGCCTTGGGCCTGAAGACTATGAAGTCCTTGCCAGTCATAGGCGGCCTACAACCAGCCGCAAGCTGAATCAGTCTGCTCCACATCACAGAACCATGTTCTCCGGCCTCTTCGTCTCCGACTGTGACGACTGCGACGACTGCGTCGTGTCCAGTTGTGGAGGCCTTTGTGCCGGCATCCCTTTGGGACGTGTTGCTTCTGCCTTGCAGGTCAGCGGTGGCCAAACCCCCAGCTGCGTTGGACAATGAGTGACAGGGACCTCGGCAGGAGGTGGTGGGCGAGAGCTGGCCGCGGCGGCCACCTCCTGCTCTTCAGATCTCTTCAGACTCTCAGAAGCAGGGAGCTTCTCAAAACGGCCTGTGAGCTGCGCTCGTGGCTGCGTTCGAAGGAGGCGTGCCGGGCCCTGCAGAAAGGGCCCTGCTCTCTCGCCAACGGCGACAAACTGCACGGGACGACGTGAGACGCAAGCGATCCCTGGGGCCTCGTCTGGTCCCGGCTGCGGCTTCGATCCGTTCTGCGACCTGTGCTGGACAGGTTTCCCCCTTCCGACTATACGGAATCAGGGACGGCTGGCTTCAACAGCAGGGATACCAAACGCAATGGATGCTGAGACCAGCAGTCAACCCAACGCTATGCTCTCACCCCCTCCCGAATGCGCCTGCTGCAGAGCTCCCTCGGTCGTCTCGTCCGTCCCGCCGATCATCACGTCGGTCGTCCCTTCGGTCCTCCCTTCGATCGTCACGCCGGTCCCTTGAACGGCCCCGGCGCTCACGCTCACGAGTCTCACGCTCTTCCCTCCTGTCTCGCCGGTCATCGGATCGGCGTCTCTCCTGGCGCAGGAGCTCCGAATTGCCCGGCTGTGCGCCCAAAGAATCGCCGGGATGCTTCCTGCCTCCGGGGACCTTCTCCTCCGGCTCCGCGACCTTCTGGTCTCGGACTTCCGGCTTTCCCTGAACAGTCGCCCCACCAGGATCCAAAAAAACTGGTCAAGCATGTGCCGGCTGTCTGCTGGTCCAGATGAGTGTCTTCAATAGTCACCTATCGGTCCAAACCTAGTTCATGTATGTTCATGTGTTGCCTCTCCGTTTCAAAACGCACGCGTCGTCCGAGTCGTCCCGTATTCCCGTCGTCGTTTTGTCGCTCTCGTCCTCGTTCTGTCCGGCCTCGCGGCTGCCGCGCTCGCCGGCGCCGGTGTCACCGGCCGTGCGTGCGTCGAACATTGCGTCGCACGCGGTGGCCCCCGCGAGGTGTGCTTCGATGTTTTTTCAGTGCTTTCCGCTAGTTGGAGTCTCGTCTCCTCCATATGAGCCGGAGTGCGCCACCATTCAGAGTCCAGCGGCCTGCTCTGCAACCGCTCTGCCAGCTTGTCCGATCGGTTCACGTAGTCTGTCACCTCGCGTCACTGACACTTTGGATTGCGGTTTTCTTCGAGCTGCACAAATCCAGGGCTGCTGCCTTGGTCCTTGCAGCCAGGATTTCTCGCAGATCGTTGCCCTTGTACTGCTCCAAAGTAATAACCTACAAACACTCGAGAGCATGGCATGGCCAAAGGCTTGTGCGGCTCCTGCACCCTGCCTGCATCACCACTTGGCTCCCTTTCACATATTGCCGCTGTGCCTCCAGCAGATAAAAACAGAATCTTCTCTTTTGCGTGCATTTGCATGAGCCATCTATCAGCTTGTCCTTTGCTTTGTATCGTGAACGAGAAGGCTGAAGAGTCTCTCCCCAAGCGTGCCTCGGCCAGGTTCCCTTTGGCCTCCTGGCGCTCGCCGTCCTCGAACATGACATCGGCCTCCCGCAGCTTCTGCCGGTGTTCCTCAAGGGACCAGGGAGGGGGGGGAGGAAACTCTGGGGGCACACACCGCGGAGCTTCGCGGGGGACGCTCCGCCGGCCTCGGCGACTGAGACCGGTGCCGGGGCCGGCACCGCTGGCACCGCTGGCACCTCGGCCTTCGGCTTCGGCTTTCCCTTGCTCCTCGCCTCCTTCGCCTTCTCCTCCTTCTCCTTCTCCTTCTCCTCCTCTTTCTCTTTCTCCTTCGGCTCAGCTGCGCTCTCGTTGGCCAGCTTCTTCAGCCTTAAACACACACGTGCTTGGCGTGCTTGCCTTCCCTTGGGAGGCGCAGCCAGAAAAAGACGACGCCGGGGGGCTCATAAGCCTCGTCGATGTAGGCGTTCACCCTGTGCTTCAGCTGTTCGTCGTCCTTTGCCGGGTTCTTCTGCACAGGGGCCCTCACCCTTCCTGAAAAGAGGATGTCGGCGAAAGTCCTCGGTCTGCACCAGGTCGACAAGGATCTTAACGCCTCAGATGCACCCGGCGCTCAGGCATGCAAAACTCGGACACGCCCGACTCGTGCGCCTTTTGTAAAGCGATGCAGGGCCTGGTGCCAGGCAACGTCTCGCAAGTTGGATTCCGGTGTCTGAAATCACGGCTTGCTCATGCATCGAGCCTTTTTGTACTGCTTCTGTTCTTTCAGCTCCCTTCCCTGTGCCAGCAATGCCTTCCAAGCACTTGGAATCTGTACTACCCCCTCCCAGTCTGTCCCGGATGTGTTTCTTTCTCAACCAAGTCTGGGCGTTCGCTCCAGGTCTCATCAGCGGTGAAACCAGTCCATCAAATTCTCTTACAGCCCGGGTTTTGAAGCCCTACAGACAGTGGCAGAGACTTTGCTTCAGGCTGCAAGAGCTTGCAGAAACAAGCTCGGCTTGCAGGATTCCGAACCGGTCCCTTGCATTGCGTTGGCAAGGCTAGAGCGATTCATGGGATCAGATCCCATGGGCCCTCCATGAGGGCCTGAGCCACTCCCGTACGCACCAAGATTCACATCTGAAAGCCTAGTGTCCAGGCCTACATAGACCTACCTAAGCACATGCTGCAGCCCCAGGGGCTGGACGGGGAGTGGCACAAAACACGGGGGGTTCACTTGGAACTCTCTCTTAGACAAAGACGCCCTGCAGCCTCCACATCTCGAGATGCTTCTTGTTCCTACATGTTTCTAGCTCATGAGCAACCTGAAGGTGGCGCCACTAAAGAGACCCCCGCAATTTCAGGGGCTGTAGCACCAGCGGTCCGGAAGCACTGCGCAAGTGGACTTAAGTGGAGTTGCATATCATCGTAAAACCTGCAGGGCAAGTAACGCATCAGCGTCAGAGGGCCAAATGGAGTGCAGACCATCGTGGACAGACTTGTCGAGCCAAAGTCCACAGCCTGCGCCGAACTCGATGTGTTATGATGCACGGCACTTTCCGCCTTGAGGGGCAATTTCCCTCTTATTCCAAGCCTGCCGGTATTCGCACATCAAGGCTTGTACTTTGTCGCCGCTTCCTTGAACTGAGCCTGAGATGGGGAGATTAGAAGTGATATAGAGGGATTTCAAACAGGACAGCAGCAAAAAGGCCTCGAGCTGCCCAAGAATGTTCTTGAAGGACTTGCGATCGATCTTAGTGGTGTGGCATGGGGTGGCGTGGCATCAGCAATCCAGTCGAGTCCGGAAAGGACAGCAAAGACAAAGCACATGGTCCCATGGTGGGCTTGGAATCGAGCTGGAGTTTGTTTAAGGCCCGCACCTTGCAGATCTTGGAGTCTGTCTTTGCCGAGACGGTTGCTGCGCGGGGCTCATTCTTCAGCAGCGCCAGTTCCCCGAAGTAGTCACCTCATGAAGCGCAGACCCAGTCATGGCATGCTGCGTGCATCCACCAAAGCATGCCGAGGCCAGCCGCCGCGCTTGTAATGATGCACTTCCTCATGAAGCTCAGAAAACCAGTCAACATGGCCCCTTGGCTGTGACGGTGTCCTCCTGGCTGCCACCTTCCCGCGTCTTCGTGGCCACCAAGTCGCCCTCCTCGCAGGAACCGCGGAACTCGTCTCCGCGCGAGCGGAAGGCGCCTCTCAAAAAAAGGCGCCTCCACGAGGTAGAAGGTGTCTCCCGGATCGCCCTGCTTCAGGATCGTCTCCCCTTGCGCCAGGGTCCTGAACGCGACGGGAAGAGACCCTGACCCTGGAAAGAAGGCACTCGGTCGCCGAGGGACTGCTGCTGAAGGCAGTCGGCAAGCTGCATCAGATCATAGCTCTCCAGCGGCGTGAACAAGGGCACGGTCTTCAGGAAGTCCTCAAAGAAAAATCCATCTGCAAGAGCCGCCCATGGATGTAAGAGCAGATGCTTGGCGAGGAACCATGAAGTCATCGCGTCGCTTGGCAGACGCATCTCGAACGATGTGGCCTGGAGTGCACTGAGGGAACTCACTGAACCGAGGGGTCCCAGGGCTCTGAGGAAAGGTCTGAAGGTCTCGCGATCGAGCTGCCACACCTGAGCGTCTAAGCTTTCAAGAGGCCCAGTCCAGAGCCGAAAGGCTTCTCTTTCTCGCTACCGAGCGACCACAGCTTCTTCGGTGGCTTCCACCGACGCAGCCCGAGGACAGTTGTAGAGCCTGCACCAGAGGCAACATCCCGGGCCACCAAGACAGGCTCTCCGTTGCTCAAATCCTTAGCCGAGGAACAACGCCAGCTCACCAAAGACGTCGCCTTGACCGCACCTTGTCGAAGCGAGGCGCTGACATGCGCTGGCGGAACAGGCTGCGATGCTCAGAGCCCCGTCCGAGGGCTTGGCTTCTTCACGACCTGCGCAGTGAAAAGCCACGGCAGGCGCGAGTCCCCAACAGACTTAAGCCCTCAGTCTGCTGGGAGCTGTTGGCCTTGTCCGAGCCATCGATCTTCCTTGGCTCATTGCTCACTGCGCTCTCTTCGCTCTAAGACTCCATAGGCGCGAAGCTTCAGCCAAGGGGCTTGATGCAGTCGAAGGCCCCTGACTCGATCAGGAACATCACGTCTCCATCGTCTCCCTCCTGCCGAGACCAGACCATACGAGGAGAGCAAGCGATCATAAGCGAGTAGCTTCGCCTGAATGATGCGCTCACCCTTAGGGATCTTCTTTTCCAAGAAGGCACCGAGGATGACTTTCAGGTCATCCTGTCAAGATCCGGCCCCAAAACGGGTCGTCACTGCACTCCGGGCTCCCGCCTTGCTCAGCGCGTTGAAGAGGAAGCTCTTCGACAAAACGGCGTTGATACGCTCCTCCTGCGGTGCGGCGGTGCGGCGGTGCGGCTCTTTTTGCGGGTGTCTGGAAGGGGCGCTCAAGCCTCAGCCTAGGGCCTATAGTAGCACCTATACATACCAAGCACCCGGCCTGCTCAGTCGACTTCTCGTAAACCGGTGGCTCGAAGGCCTGCTTCTGGTTAAACGCGCCGTAGGCCTCTGCGGACACGGATCCTGCCAGTGACACGGATGGGTGGGTTCTACGCATGCAGTACCCCAGTTGGCGCTGGCTCGCCTCGCTGTCCCTTCTTCATGTACGCGGTCGGTGGCTTCCAATCATCCTCCACATCATCCTCGTCATCATCTCCGAAATCGTCCTCCCAGAGATCATAGATGTCAGAGATGCAAGCATGTGCACCAAGAACATGAAACGAACAAACAGCTATAGAGGCCACAGGCAGTTCTCGTTAGGGTGGACGGATTGGTGCACTGCGAATGACAGGCCACTCAGCCTCGCCTCCTCCTCCTCACTGTCATCTGGGTTCTTCTTTCCGCCCTCTTCTTTTTCCTCCTTCTCCTCCTCTTCCGCTCCTTCCTCTTTCCCGCCGGCACCTTCCTGCTTCTCTTGCTTTTGCTGAGTCTCCCCTGGGGAATCCGCCGGTGCCGCAGCAACAGCCTCTGTTTCTTCCTTCTTCGGCTGTGGCTTCTCTTCCTGAGCATCCAGAGAACTCGAGACTGACCTTCGCCTCTCATGTGCCGAAAACAGGCACCTTCTCCTCACCCTTGGCTTTCGCGTCGCCCACCTTGTCCGAGAGGGCTTTGATCTCGTCCTGGAAGCAGCATGCCAGGAAGAAACTATGCAGCCTGGCAATCGCAGGGGTTCCTGAAGTTCACGAATTTCGTTGCGCAGACGTTCTGCTTCGCCAACTCCGAGCGAGTACAGGGAGTCCTCGTCAGCAGCAGAAACCGTCACACGTACTCTCCACTGAAGCTTCCGAAGACTGTCTCATAGACAGACATGTCAAGCAAGAGCCATCGTGTGAAGAGGTCTGCAAGGAAGCTGTCGCACAGGTGCTGGCAGCCGTTGCCATGTTTAGGAAAGCTTAGGGAACAGGATTGCGTTTGTTCTCGTACTCAATGGACAAGGGAGATTGCAGTTGATGTTGCAGTTGCACCCAGCATGCAGCGAAAGTCGCACATCCCTCGGAAGTCGTGGCATGCCTTCGTTTGTGTAGCGCCACGCCCACAAGGAGCATGTGCGTCGTTTAGCATGTGCGTCGTTTGAGTACTGAGGAAGCTCGGAGTTCGCATAAAGCTCAAAAAAAACTCACTGCGCAGGGCGACGCTCGCCCTCGGAAAACCGGAGTTTCCAACGCTCCACCACACATGTCACGTCACGCCGCCACAACCGCCACCCGTCCTTGCCGGCCTTGGAGCGCTCCTCAGAGGCTTACTGTACTTGCAGAAGTGCTTTAGAGCGCTTTTCTCGGAGACTCTTCTCAAATGGGCTCTTTAAGCCGGAAGTGCAGCCAGGTTTCAGCAAGCCATCGAACCATGAAAGGCACCTGGGCTGCGGGGGACATTGAAACCTAAGACTTCGCGGGGCGGCTGTGGAGGGGAAGGCTTTTCTTCAACTGAGCTTCGGGATTCTCCGGGCGCTCCAGCAAGACCTCCGTCACGAGGCTTTCGAGGATCGGATTCACCTTGCCTCAGCTCGGAGAGTCTGACAGACGTGAACACCAAGCAGTCAGAGATGTCATAGGATGCTTTTTGCGACGCAAGACACAGCGACAAAAGAAGTAGACACATGGATGGTGCGATGTGGAGGCCTACTGGAAAAGTGCACCAAGCGGCTTTGAATGTACTCAGTGTGCTCTTGCGACATTTTTCGGAGACGGCAAAGGCCGGAAGATTCAACGAAGGCCAAAAGAGCGGGCACCAGCCTGCTCGTGTACTCGAGCCGAGACGCCCATGAAAGCATCGCACGCATCATGTTGGGAGGCAGCTGTGCTTTAGGGCCTTAGGGGCTTTTGCCTCAAGACAATGGCATCATGGCATCTCCATCCTATAAGCATGCCTCTGACCCCCCGATAAAGGAGACTCACGCGGCCAAGACTGCCTCGCCCTCTGCCACCTTGTCCTGCTTGCCTTTCCAAGATCCACGACTTCGTAGCCAAGGCGAGATTTGCCAAAGCTGGATGCTCCGTCCGGCCTTTCGGCTTCTGGGGCGAGTCCTTGGCTGAGGAAGCCGCCGCCGCAGAGGCGTCAGCGCCTCCAGGGTGCGGGGATGCGGGGCAGGGCTGCGCAGGGAGGGCAGCGCAGGGCAGCCCGAAACGAAGCGCGCCTTGGGGAGCGGTGGCCACACCCGCGCCGCCAGCACAGGGACAGCCCCAGGCGGACCTCTCTGAAAACGGAAACGCGGCAGCTGCTCCCTGCTGCGGCCTGGCTTGGGCGGCCACCCGGTGACGCCCCAGCCGGGCGCAACCGCGGCTGCGGGCGCGGGCCAGCCCCAGGCCGCAGCCTCGGGGAGAAAAGGACGTTTAGAGGAAGGGACTCTAGACCTCCTTACGGCAAAGATCGGCAAAGGCACCGGAGGTCTTTGCCAGCCGTAGGAGGGCGCTGGATGCCACAGTCCGGGCGGCAGCTCCTCAGAAGCTCCAGCTCCAGGGGGTCTCGAGTCCATCATGTCCATCACAGCACACAGCGGCACAGCCTGGCCTGCGATTTGGTATTGCCGGGGCCGGTGCTCTTGCCTTGCAAGTGGGCTGCTGCCCCTCGCAGAAAAAAAACCGAGTCGTGGACTGGCGCTGTGTCCAGCTCAGCCCACCTGGCTTGGCCTTCTCGGCCTCCTTCTTGGCCGCCCCGGCCGCGGCCTCCTCCTTGGCCTTCTCTTTCGCCTTCTCCTCGGCCTCTTTCGCCTGCTTGGCTCTGCAAGCCTGGAGCTGGCCCAACAAGGCCTGAGGCGCGCGGAGACGGGGGGACGGCGGCACGTGGACAAGCGCGGACAGATGCCAAGCGCCTTCTGCAGCTGCTCCTTGAGTTGCGGAAGCTCTGCCTCTGCACA
Source organism: Symbiodinium sp. CCMP2456 (assembly GCA_905221635.1). Lineage (NCBI taxonomy): Eukaryota > Dinophyceae > Suessiales > Symbiodiniaceae > Symbiodinium > Symbiodinium sp. CCMP2456. The sequence goes on along the minus strand of CAJNDV010007781.1, from coordinate 44,749 downwards.
ATCGCTGGAAAAGTGCAGCTGCTTCGCCTCGGAACACGCAGCGACGCGGCAGAGTGCCAAGACACGTCTTGGCTGCGGCGAAGGCCCTGGCCTGCGGCTTCGGCGCCTTCGGGCCCACTCCCACTGCCGCCCGGCCCTCCCCAAGCAGCCAAAGGCTCTTGACCTGAGCAGAGGCGGAGCAGCAGTCGCCTAAGGCCTAACATGTTCGGCGCCGGTGCCTTGGCAGCTTTGGCGACGGACTGCAAGAAGCTCCGGTCGATGCTGCCCAGCACGACGCTGCCCATTCCCGTGCCTCGCAAAAGGCGCTTGAGGGAAGAAGTGAAGAGAAAAAGTCCGTCGATGTTGTCGGGGGCTCCCCACCGTCGCCAGGCGCCTGAAGCCTCTCGCTCTGGGACCTCGGTGTTTTGCTTTGCGCCATCCTTTGTCCGCGCGGTGCTCTGCAAGGCCTATTCGCAAGTTTGCTGATCTCAGCCGCGGGCCAGGAGCCGATCACGTCCCCCTCCTCGGCATCCTCTGGCGTCGAGTTGGCCTCTCACAGGGTCGTCTCTGTCCACTCCCGTCCTTTCCTTTTCAAGTCCTCGAGGCAGTCTTGTGCTTGCTTGTTCGAGGAGAAGCGCACATAGCCCTGGGAGCGGAGAACGAGAAATACGAGAAGCAGAAGCCTTCGACTTCTCGTTGCACTCGTTGCACTTGCCACGGCGCCTGCCCTGTCGGCTGGCCGTCTTCTGAGCGGAGCAAGTAGAGGTCCTGGCAGAGCTGGATGTTGGGCAGCACCAACTTCCGACCCAAGGTGACCTTCACATCTCCGAAGCCACTGAGCCACTCCATGATGTCATCCTGGCAGGGCACCGCTCCAAAGCAACAAGCGAAAAGGCAACACGCGTGGTAACCAAGTCTCGGATCAGACCTCCAGGCAGTCTGCGACGGGCAAGTTGCGCATGTAGAGCTGAGGCCGGCGGGCATTCGGAGACTTTCCGATGTCACAGTCAGGCTGAACATCCACGCATCTCAACGCCTCGCAGTCCGTGGCATTGGGCGGCAGCTCCAATGCGAGCTCATCCACAAACACCTGCAGCGGCCTCGGTGCCACAGCAAAGGAGTACAGCGAAGGAGCCGCGTCGCCCATACTACTGTCCCAGCTTTGCGGCTGGCCAAATGGCGACTGTCGCTTCTCGTGAGACGCACGTGCCACAGTAGTGGTCGAAACGATGCACTGCGACTGGAATCCTTAAATTAAATACCGCCCACTCGGCTGGCCTTGCATCGGCCACCCCTGCGAGGTCGAGGGAACGGTACAGGCGCAGCAAAGAGCAGGAAAGGTATTCGGGGTGCCTTGAAGCTCACAGGTAAGAGTGCACTCCTCCATGAGCTCGCCATCTCCAACCTCCGTGACAAGCGAAGGCCTTCAGACAAACCTTTTCGGAGATCAAGCCAATGGGCCTGCGTGTTGTTGAGCTGTTCGACAGCCTCGACAGGTCACTGTGGCAAAGCCGCTTTGCAGTCCCATGTTTTGGTGCACCTGCACCACGCTTTAGCGCAATGCTATGACTGTGAGGATTGAAGTTCACCCTTCGCAACTTGTATCTTCGCACACGACCGAGAAGTGATCTCTTCTTGTGAGTATGCATGGGAAACACTGCTCCAAGAAGGCCCTGGCCCTGGGCCCTATCTGCTCCAGACATGACATAAGAAGCTTCCGGGGGGGCCCCCTGCCTTGGCCATCTTGTCGGGCGTCTTCAGCTGCACCCGGGCGAAGCGGCCACGGGCCGGGTCCTGTTCTGCGCCATCTCCAATGTCTCTGCGCCGACATCCCCTTGAACAGCGGTGGGGACCGGGACCTCCACGAGCTGCAAGGCCGCCACACCACCGAAGACCGTGAAGATCAGCTTCACCTGCAGACATCAGCTCCGGAGCACCGAAGGGCACCGAAAATCACCGCTGCACGTTGCCTGCTGCTCAGTCCAGCTCCCGGCAATGCCGCGCACCACGATCTGAGCGTTTGGCACCGGACAGTCTATTCTGCATCTGCATGTACGTGAGGACAGACGGACACTGCAGGTCGGGATGTACAAACGAAACAGTGAGACACTCGATCAAATTGAACGTGTTTGGTACATAAATGTGGGCCAAGCCTTCCGACAGAAAGTGAACTTCGGACTTAGGCCCTGAACGCATGGCGAGAGTGGCGCCACAGCGGCAGCTGGAGCGGCTGGAGCGGCTGGAGCAGCTGGCGTAGGAGCGGCGGGAACGGCTGCTGTTGCGGTTGCGGCGGTGCCGCGGGCTGGCACTGCTGGCCGAACTGAGGGGCCGCTGGCCCGAATTCTCCCGCTTCCCGAAGCTGTTGGCGGTGAATAAACGGTCTGCGGTCGGCCCGCCGACGGACCCGCCGATGGGCCCGTGGACGGACCCGTGGGCCGCGGCGGTCGTGGCCGAGGACCTTGCGCGCCCGCAGGGCGCAAGCCTGGCCCTGGTGGAGGGCCTGCGGGCTGTGGGGGTGCTTTGGGAGCTTGCACCGCCTGCGCTTGCGACTGCACCTGGCTCGAAGCAGGCTCCGAGCAATCGCAAGTGAAAAGACACAAGAATCTTCTCTGCCTTCTTGATGGGATGGCTGGTCGCTTGGGTGAGGATGGCCTTCAACTTCTGCTTGAGGAGATCCTGCTTCAAGATTTTCCTGCGAACATGAGAAAGCTCCCACGGGTCCTTCGAGATGATCGTTCGGGCCACAATGTACAAGGCTTGCCTCGCGCAAAAGAGAAAGCCCAATGCCGCGCAGAGCTCGGCAACTCGGGGAGCGGACGTATAGGGTTTCCGGCCCAGGAGTTCGACCACCTCTGCCGAGGTCGAAGGCCAGCTGTCCTGCATTGACTGCCGCTCACAGGGGCCACACTCTCGATGCTCGTCGACAACGCGGTCCCCACCAATCAGGAGCTTGTCGCACTTGAGGTTCTCTTGCATCGCCCTCTAGCATGCATGCTAGACTAGTCAGTGGTCAGGACGGTCGTGCCTTCCGTCATGTCAAGCCGGGCCTCAATCTATTTGCCAGAGACATGACGGTGTCTCCTCTGAACGGTCCTCCACATCAAAGTGTCAATTCCTACCAACCAATGGCACGGCAACAACATCAACCACCATGCCGGGCAAGGGGAAGGACGTCAGCGGGTGCCTTGTGCCTTCTGCACCATCTTCTCCGACAGTGACCTGGGTTTCAACCCCCAGCTGATTTCAAGACCGTAGGTCTCTGAGAACGGATCGTCGTCTCTTCACAACAAAGTCTCGGGTTTCGGGCCACGTGCCCTTGATATCGATGAACTCACCGTCCTCTTCGGCCAATGTGTCCACCAAGGACACCGCCTCAGGGATCTCTGTCGCTGTCGCATGGTGCAGGTCTTGGGAGTTCCGAGCGCGTGACATGCTCATGGAGCGTGAAGGTGACATAGGCCTGCCCTCGTCATGAGATCCGAAGCATCCCGGCAAAAGCTGCGAAGGGTCCCTGCCTGTGCACTCAAGGTTTCCATCCTGCCAGAACTCCCAGCACAACACGAAGCAATGCAACCACCGCTCTTGACAAGTTGACGTGAACGGCCTTGAGAAGGCCGAAGTTCTGAATCTCCCCAAAGTCTTTCCTAGACGTGGCCGCTCCGTCATACTAGTAGCACTCCGAGGCTTTCCGAAGGCGACGGCGACGCGCTGCCCTTGGCGCCCCGGCAGCCACCCTCGGAGCGCCTCCTCGTCGTACTCCTAGGGACGGACGGACACAACAGTCAGTGTCTGGTCATGGTCTACTGTACCCCTAAACCCTTTAAGAGGACATGGAATGTCCCCCCCGAACGTTTCCTGCAGAGGCAGCTCGCTCAGAAAGACCTGCCGGTCCATGCTGCCTCAGAGCTCACGGCAGATAAGCGGAGGAGTGCAGCAGGTGCCGTTGGCTCGCGGCTGGCCGCATGGTTGCAGGTCAAGAGCTCGTCAACATAGAACTCGCCAGGGCGTCAGGCACAGCGTGCGTCATGCAAAGACCATCTGATCCGCCGTGCAACATATGCAAAGCCAGAAATCCTCCGAGAAAGAGTGCAGTCAACTGCAGGAGCCTGGTAAACCTGGTACTCGGAGGGCGCCGGGTCCTGGCAAGGCTCTGGGTTCTGCTATCGCACTGCGCCGCAAGGTCTGTGGCGCGAGCATCCTGCACCGGCACCCTGTGGCATCGTAGAGGTTGCTCCCCCTGCAGGCAGGTGACACTCCATACCCACTGGCCCACCATGCATCCCACAGTGAATCTCTCGCCGCGCAGCCTGTGCCCACATCATGCCGTCGAGCTCCCGAGCCCTGCATTCAAGCACGGGGCAATGTGTTTCAGGGCTAAACACGACTTGGGACCGGGCGCGTGGGCTGCCGAGGCCGCTTCCAGGAACTCCACGTCGAAGGTGCCCCTGAAATGCGTCGCACTTCAGCAACATGAGCACCCCCAAGAGCTAATGTTCTTGGGCTCCCCGCCCCCACCCCCTTAAGTACAGTATGCGTTGCCGTGGGTTGCTGGGGGGGGGATCCCCGACCCGAGGCCCCCAAGTTCATTATTTCACTGGGGTTCGGCTGGCTTCAGAAACAAAAAGGAAACTGGGTCAACAGAAGAAGGTCCACAGAAGCAAGTAAAGGTTCAAAAGGAGAGAGTGAGAGAGAGCGAGGGAGAGAACGCGAGAAAGAGAATGAGAGAAAAAAACAGAAGAAAGAGAACTAAGAGAATCCTAAACCCTAAAGCCGTAAAGCCTTATAACACCCTAAGCACTCTCAAAGTGCATGCTGCCAGCAAGTAGAACTGCACTGCAGCAAAGCTCACTGTCGCAGCTCTTCCTAGTCTTTGAGGCGTTCAACCTCTATAACACCTGGCCCAGATCCTCGGAGCCGTGCCCGTGAAGACTGGGGCGTCATCTTGATAAGGCCCGTTCTGAGCCACCCCTTAAACCCCAAACCCTAAACTTCTAAAACCCCGGGCTGAACCCCAAACTGTCCTAAACCCCCTCAACGGGTTGACGTCGACGTGGGACCCTACTTTATATCTTTCAAGCGAATTTAGGGGGCCTTAGGGCTCCTTAACAGGCTCCTTAACAGGCTCCTTCACGAGGATCTAGAAGGGAAAAGGGGAGGGCAAAATATGGGAAGGTATGGAAGGATAAGGGGTAAGGGGGTAGTAAGGAACAGTAAGGGGCTTTCAAAAGGAAAAGAATCAGTAAGCTCGGAAGACATCGAAGAGTACTTGACCACGAAGCCATCGATGCCACGATCGACAGCAACCGACTGGGGTCGCAGCGGTTCGGGCTCATGCAACTTTTGGATCGGGCCGAAGCTCACCAAGTACTCCTGAATATTCCGTTTGTCTCGGCTTGAAGCCACTCTTCACAACCCTCGCGAGCAAAATTCCCTGAAATCGTCTCAACCGTCTTAACCCCTCAATGCACCGAAGGACCAAAGTTGCCCTCAAAAAGTTGGGGCGTCAGTCCTCCACCTCTTGCAGGCCCCATCCTTCACCAGTGGGCGTGAAGCGCACACGCCGCCCGCCACCAGCGTGCCTAAACAGCACACGTTTCACTTTCAAGACTCAACGGACCTCTCCAGACTTTTGAAGACGATGGGTTTCCCAGCACTGCAGCATGGGAGTGCAAGCCGCGCCTGCCACGGCCGGAGGCTGATGCTGGTGCGGGCTCCTTGCGACGGAGGCCGGGTTCGTGAGGTCGAGCGCCGCACAGAGCGAGCACCCGCCTCCGAAGCTGCCGCGGCGGATGCAGCGGGCACTGCAGCGGGCACTGCAGCGGGCGCTGCAGCGGGCACGGCGGGCCGGGAAGCGCCGCCTGCTTTCACAAGGCGGCTTCATGGCGACTTAGGAAAAGCTGACCACCTGGGCGGTAGGCAGGCCGCGCTGGCCGAGCGGTTCCCCCACCTGTGCTGTTCTCGAGTCCACAGAAACGTGCAGATTTGCAACCAGGCCCCCTGCCACCGCCGCGTGCGGGAGGCACGACGGGTCGGGGGACTCCTGGCCGGGCGGTGCCAGCGCTGCCCGCGGCGCCCGGAGGTCGAACTGACAAACGACCGGGGGCCAACGGCGGACCTTTCAGCCCAACAACAGCAGGTAGTACATAGAAGCGGCATGTCGTTTGGACCTTTAGGAGGAACACGAACGGAGGGGCGAACCACCTGCGGCCGAGCGCCTCGACAGCAACGTCCAGCTTTGGATTGCTTTCTAGGGTGTCGGAGGATAGCTTGGACTGCGTCACAGGTTCCCCGTTCAATGGAGGCTTGAGTTTCCAGGGCCTGGAGCCTTTGTCCACATTCCGTTGTTCTGGCGAGCCTCTGGGCGAGCCGTGGATGGTCATGTCGAGCCGCTTTACTTCCCCCCATCGACGAGGTCATGCAGCCCCTCACGAACCGTCCGAAATCAGCATGCACCATCCCATGCGAATTGACCACTTCTGCTTTGTCGCCTTTCGGCAAGAAAACCTTTGCCTGGGACCTCGACCATTGCTTCTGACAGTGCTACTCCGCGACACCGACCCTCAAATGGCTGTCGGGTCACGGGGCGGATGCCGCACACACACACACACACTGCAGCGCTCTGGGCACAGTACACCAACACATCCGGCTCAGAAAGCAGTGGCGCAGAGAGTCCCTAAGACTGTTTGCAAATCGTTGCAGGCATCTTCGCCTGCGTGACGCCAGAATGCCACAAGGCGTCTTGCATCAGTCCATGATTGATAATTCCCATAATGGCTTACAAAAACAAATGCCATGAGATAGGCTTAAGGCCGGTCAATGTTTTGTCGGCAGAGCTTTTTGAGATCCTTCGGCGCTTCGGCAGCTCACCGCACCTGACTGATCTCACTATGAAAGCCATGCATGGCACCGCAGAAACGTGCTGCCAGGATGCAGCGCTGCAGGCCCCGACCTCAGAGGCCAGAGGCCAGAGGCCGAGGCTTTCGTCTTTCCTCTTCCCTCTTAGACTCTTCCGACTCTTCCCTCTTCCCGTGTGTCAACAGGACGTGTTTTTTTGTGCGCAGGGCCGCGGCGCAGGTGTCCGAAAGGCAGCGGACGGCACTCGTCCGGCAGGTGCCGCTGGCCACGTCCACGGCGCAGTGCACGAGCCTCGCAGCTCGCGGCTTCTCCGATCCCGAGCTGCGCAGGCTCTTAGGCCGCCCGACAAGCCACTCCGGTTCTCGAGCTTGCTGCCGCAGGCGCCTCGGACGAGGCACAACGGTGCAGCCTCACACATCCCGTGCCGAAGTCTGAGCTGAGATGCTGAGCTGACCGTTGAAGTCCTCGCAGGCCCCATCTGCAATGGCCAGCTTGTTCGAGCAGTCCGCGCGGTCCTCGAAAAGCGAAGCGCATGTTTTCACACGACGCTTGCACGCTTGCAGCAGGGCGAAAGTGGAACGCGCGTCGCAAAGAAAGGGTCCTGCAGGCTCCAAAGGTCGCCCAGATGATTTGGCCACAGGCCTTTTAAAGGATCCTGGGCAGGCATGTGGCGATGTGGCGTGCTGCGGACGTGGCTCACGCATGCGGCAGTGTCCCCTGCCTGGTCAAGGCAACAGAGGGCGTCGTACTGGCTGGCTTGGGTCGAGTCGTCTCCACAAGTCCAATTCTTTTTGGCTGCTTCCAGGGTGCAGCCTTTGGCACCCCAAGCGACCCAGGTCGATCCAAGTCCCAAATTGGCAACGAAGGATTCCGCTTCCGCTTGGGCACAGAGGTGGCTGCGGTAGGCCGTGCACGTCGCCTCTGCCTGGCTGAAGTTTTGGACGTTCATGTTGCCCGCCGTCCTTACGGAGACATCAGCCTTGGCAGGAATCAGAAGAAAGTCCCAGCTCCTTTCAAGCAGAGGGCCCGGGCCATATCCACGCAGCACAGGGAGTTGAACTTCTTGTCCTCCGAAGATTTCCGAGCATCGGAATACAACAAAACCTCGCTTTACTGCTCCCGTCCTTCTGGTATCCGCAGGCCCAATTCGGGCCCTCCGCATTGGCTTCCGTCCTCCTCCCGTTGTGGATGCAGCCGGCTTCGCTGAAGTTGCGCTCGTCCAGCCAGGCACGGAATCCATAAGCCCCGCCTCGGGATGCTAAATGATTTGGCGGGGACTGTGACAGCACGGGAAGATCGAGAGTCTTCTTTGATCCTTTTGCTGCGTGCCGAGTCACTGGCTTTCAGCATGTACTCCTTCCAATCCCTTTCGACTTCATCTTTGAAGCAAAGATGCCAGGAGTCGCCGTTCTTTTCCAAGGACTGGCAGGACTCCTGTGCTTGCTCGTACGTCCTCAGCGGAGCACGGGAAGAGCTGAGAATCGAAGCTAAGCCGAGCCGAGGCTCTGAGAATCCTCATCCTCCGTAGTGACCAAAACCATCCTGGCCTCAGAGGACACTCCAAGAGGCGCGAGCTCAAAAATCGCAAGGCAAGCGCGAAGTCAAATTCTAAGCACCCGGCCAACTCGCCGGCGGGTATGGCCTGTCGATTGAACCCCTTGGGTGAGTTTATGCCGGGAATCGTTTTGAGCTGTGTTGCAGTCAGAAAACACTCAGAGTTTATAAGAAAGCATACCATGAAACTTTACTGATATCCCAAAGACCTATCGGCAACACTCCCGAAAACAGTCCGGTCATCTCAACATACCGATAACTTCTTCTTAGTTGCAGCAAAAAACGCCAAAACACATGTCAGACAAAAACACACGTGCAAGCAACATTAACAAAATATCAAAAAGAAAACAACGAAGTCACCAACCACTACAGAGAAACCACGAAAATAAGACTCAACTGGCTCAATACTGTCGAAACTATTGCCAAAGCACCGGCAGCCACCACAAGAATTAATTTGCATGAAATGGAATGCTCACCTATTTGAAGGCATGTTTGTCGGGCGTTGCTGCTCGCCGGCAGTGACTCATCTTTGCTTAGATTACAGGAAAGAGACTCGGAGGTCTCGGGCTGCCTTGCCTCCTTCGGCTCTTCCTCGCCTTCATCTTTCACTTTCGGCATGCCCTCAGCCTCCTCTGCTTCCTGACCAGGCAGAGGACGACGTCGACGTGCACTTCTCTCTCCTTTTGTCCCCGAACCGCTCGGCGGGCCTCCGTGTCGCCTTCCAAGGCAGATCCTGCGGACGCCGCGGCGGTGCCTTCAAAGCGAAAGGAAGCGTAGCGGCGTAGAGCGGAGCGGCCAGCGACCCGGTGTGCGGAGACTCTGCGCCTGCATAGGCCCACGCCTGCATCGGGACGGGACCCTCTCTTCCACAGAGAAGCGTCACGGGCGCGGGCGCGGCATTCCCAGCTCCGCCTCTTGGAAGCAGAGAAGTGCGGCAACCAAGACCCTGTACCTGGGCATTCGTCAAGCGTACACGTCACCTGCAATGACCATCGCACTGAGCGCCCAGCATGGGGTGGTCTGCGTGACTTCACCCCGGACCCCACATCACTTCCAAGAATTTCGCCAACAAATCTTCTCAGCTCGAGCCATCCAGCCATCATGAAGGTTCGGGGCATTCCGACTCTGCTGCGATCTACCAAGCTACCTTTTCACACCCTCACATGACTGTCTGTGCAGTAACCTCCGGGCACGTCAGAAAACCCTCTCAGAAAAGTGCACAGACAGAGACAGAGGGAGAGAAGGAGCTTAGGCTTCGTTGGGGGGGCTCGCGCGTTTTTGCGCGTCACGGCTGGAGCGGCTCCGCGTGCGCCTGGACGGCTCGAAGGACCAGCTCCTGGAGCCCGAGCAGCAGGCAGGGAGCGCAAGGGGGCATCTTTTGTCATCTTCTCATCTACCCCTTTAAGCCTTTTGTTGTTCGGGCTTTCTATGGCCCTAGGCCCTAGGCCGCCTCGAGGCGATGTGCGAGGGACACCTCGGGAAATTGCCTTCAGCAGACCGGACCGGCGCCGAAAGATCTCCCACATATCTCTCCGACAGACGGGGTACTGCCGCGCTGCCTCGTGAAGTCTGATGCCACGAGCTCACGCACGGGCTTCACCAAGCGAGAGGTCGAACAAATGAAGCAACCTCGGCAAGGCATCCGTGACAGGTCGACACTGCACCGGCAACTGGGAGGAGGGCTCTCCCAGAGCCCTGCATCCGCGACTCGGGGACACTCCAACCTCCCGCACGCCGCCGCCGCACGCTCTGCGCTCTGCCCCGTCGCTTCTCTCTGGAACGTGCCCGCCATGGGCGCCCGCGCCCGCCTGATGGTGAGGCCCTGCTCGCGCGCCACCTCCAGCACCACCTGGCCAGGCCGGTCGAGAGGCGATCAAGGCGCAGATCCGAGCGGAGCCCCCGGCCGCGCCTTGCGCACGGTGCCCGCCAGCACTCGCTCCTCGGGAGCCGTCTGCCTGACAAACGGCAGCCCTGTGCGGCAGCCGTCCGAAAGGCCGAATGCCAGCTGCCGTCGAGTTGCAGGCTGCCGTCGGCCAGCGCAGCAAAGAAGTTGGTCTGCAAGCCTGCACCAAAGCGCGCGCGCGGGGCCGCCAGCGTGCTCCGGCGCGCTCCGGCTCTCCTCTCGGCCCACGGTGCCCCACGGCCCACGGCCCACGCCTTCCGTGATCTCGCCGCTGCCGTCGTACATGAGCACCTCCCAAGGAAGTGCAGCCGCTGGTTTTCCCCCGCGCGACGGCCCGCCGGAACTCGCCTCGTTCACGCCCTCTTCCCTCTGAAGCTCCTCCAAGCTCGCGCGATCCTCACGGAAACCGGACGAGAGGCAGACATCATCAAGCGACACAGCGAGGAGGAAAGGTTCGCGCTGTTCTGCGTGGGAATCGAGCGAAACAAAAGCGAGCGCCTGCACCCACTGCACATCCTTGATGGTGGGATTCCTGAACAGACACCCAGACCCAGAACCCCACTGCACTTCACGGCTCTGGGAGAGCGTGAACTCGCGGCCTCCTCTCCGCAGGATGCGCTGCGACTCTAACCATGGGTTCCTCGACATGGCACCGAACACCACAGTCCACGTCGCAGAAAGGCCCCAGGCCCTGGCCTAAGGGCGGAACGACATAAGGTAACGGTTGCACGAAGGTGAAGACCTCGAAAACAAAAGCACCGGAAAGCAGAACACGAGACTCTTGCCTTATAGGTGTACGTGACTCCTCTTCCACCGAGTGCTTGCAACTCGCAGGCCGACAGCATGCTATGCTCGGACACAGCCCAACAACTGCGTCAAATCGAAAGTCTGAATTGTTTCGCTCTCAGTCTGAGTTTAGGTTCCCCCCGGACTCACCTTTGATCTTAAGTTTGAAACCCCAGGTTCACTCCCCGCTCCTTTGTGCAAATTATTCAGGCGCTCAAGCCCCAACAAAAAAAAGTTGACCAGTGGCGCAAGCTGGCCGCTCAGCACAGAGAAAACAGAAAGTGCACCCTCGACCTCCCTAGCCTACAACCGAAGCTGAGGCAGGTACGTCAAAACCTCTTTGAGGCGTGTGATCTCCCACAGTGTCACACGTCAGAAGCATCGTGACCTCATCGTCTGCAGTGACCATGTGCAGCTGCAACAGCCTGTGCAACGCGCTTAGGCGGTCGCCTGGTATTCCATCAACGGCTGCTGGCTTTGGCTGTCCTGTGAGATGGGATCATGTAGCCAACTCACCAATTCAGCAAATGGACTCTGCAGACGTTCCGCGGATCTCCAGATATCTCAGGGCCGCCAGGCACTCGCGCACCAGCTCAGGCCGTAGGGCCTTGGCACTTTTCCAGCGGGGACGCCAACCCAAGCAAGTCTGCGCGCGCGCGTCTCCTGTGCTTCTTGCCTGCACGCCGCCCCCGAGGAATTTCAGCGCCTTCGCAGGAGCCTGCCGCAAATTGCAAAGCGCTGGCTGCCTCTCCTGCTTCTTCTTTCTTGTCTGGCCTCGGGCACCTCTGGCAGCTCGCTTGCGCGACGGAAGACCTACTAGAAACAGGATGGCTACTCATGCCAGAACGAGCAGTACATGTAGGCTCCAAGAACCGCCGATCTGGTGAGAAAGGATTGGCACAGAATCGGCTTTGCACATGGCTGGTTTTGGGCTGTCACCCGGCTGTCTGAGGCCGAAGGCGTCCGTGGCTGTGTCCAGCATCCGTTGGATATGCATCGAGAATTCGAAGATGGCATGTCTGCCAACAGTCCGAGCCTGCGGAGTCCATGCAAACTGCCGCGCATGCGTTTGCTCGTTACAAAAATCATCTAAGGAGCAGACTGTCGTGTATGCACCGTGATAATCATCTCAGGCAGCGATCGCATGCGTTCGACTTGGGCCCTGCAACATCGGACTCGGAAGCATGCGGATTGAGGCAGCGACGCAACAGCTGATGTTTTGTCCTCGGTGTGGCGGGCCCGTTACAACGCGAGTGGTGAAACTGCACCTATTGGCTCAACTTGTTTTGAGGATCTGGCAACCAGGGGTCGCAAGCATCGGCATTCCGGACTAGGACCTGAACCCGGGAGCAACCATCGACGCCAGTCTGCATTTTGCACGCTCAACACCACTTCTTGACTTGCCTCTTAGGCATGCAACCCAAGCCTGAACACGAAGCATTCGACGACACAAGCTCTCCGAGTGCTGGGGCAGATGCTGTGCCGATCGGATCGGCCGAAGCAGACATCCCCGCAGAGTTGCAACGATGTGGGCTTGGTGCTCAACGTTGCAAGGTGCGAATGTTCCAAGCTCGCGCTTTAAGGTTGCGGCTCCTTGCCGGTGCTGAAGCAGAAGTGGTCGGAATTTGTGCTGTGAATCAATCACGAAACATCCAATGGAAACACCAATGTTGACATGTGAACTGCGAGCGACGTGCAAATGACGTGTCCCCTCATGTTGCGGAAATCCCTGATATGACAACGATGCAAGCGCTGTTGCTGCTTCTTTGCTGTTGCGGGGTGGTGTCTTTGTTTGTTGCTGCTGCGGGGGTGTTTTTTGGTTGTTTGCTACCGGATGGGGTGTGTTTTTTTTGCTGTTGCTGCGGGGGGGTGTTTTCTTTTTGCTGTTGCTGCCAGAGGGGTGCTTTTTTTTGCTGTTGCTGCGGAGCGGGGGGGTGTTTTCGGGGGGGAGAAGGGGGGGGGGGGCGTGTTTTTTTTTGCTGTTGCTGCCAGGGGGTGTTTTCTTTTTGCCGTTGCTGCGGGCGGGGGTGTTTTTTTTCTGTTGCTGCGGGGGGTGATATTTTTTTTTTGCTGTTGCTGCGGGGTGGTGATTTTTTTGCTATTGCTGCGGGGACGCTGTAGTGCTGGCCTTGGATGCCTTGGTGCCAGGTTTCGGGGCTTTGGGTCTGTAGATCCTGCAAGGTTTAGCTCTGTATCCCCCAAGCCCCAGTTTGAAGCTCCTGACTATGCAGCATCCACAAACACAGACCTCACGTAGAATCAACTTTGTGGATGTTCGGCTTGCTCGTTCAGCATGCCGTGCGCCACAGTAAATTTTAACGGCCAGCCTCCGAATGGACAAGAAAGCTCAATGGAGCGTGCAGGAAAGCTTGCTGCGGCTCCTACAGAAAATGCGATGACGAAACGGCCAGGTCGCGAATTCCTTCAAACAGTCTCGCATCGATTTTTGCAGCTTTCTCGCCGTCGATCATACCCCGATTCCTGAGGTCGATACCACGAAGGAAGGCTTTATGTCCAAGCGGGCGGTGTGGAAACTGTCAGCTTGAAGCCGAAATTCATGTAAAGTGCACCGCTGGTTCATAAATACGACCAGCTTGAAGCCGGGACGTAAAGCTGCGGCGCATTCATTTCCGAGCCGGCCACCACTTCAAATTTCAAATGCATTCGTTTCCAAGCAGGTGCTATTTCAAACGACCAGCTTGAAGCCGGATGGCATCCCGGCCAACTTGAAGCTGGGAAGTTACGTGGCGATGCCTACGCTGTTTCCAACGACCGTCTTGAAACACGGAATGCCAATTCGTTTCCTAGCAGGCCCCTCGCGAGGCTCTCTGCCGTACTTCGTCCACCAGGGAATCCAATTCGGAAGCGGGCAGACCGCCACTTGATGAGTCGCATCACCACCATCTGGTGCGATGATGACAAACTTTGGATCCTCATCCATTTGAGACTTGCGGCGGTCCACGGGACACAAGTGACGGGTATGCCTCCCTGTCTTGAGCCCTGAGTCAAGTGCAGTCCAGGCTAGAGGTCTGTTACGAAAGCCCGCGCAGGATGACCTTGATAGCAAGATGCCATAAGTTCATAGGATTCACAGGGTGGAGATCAGCAGCACGCTTTTCTACGCAGGGGCCAAAGCATGAGCTCCGAAATGGGTCGGGTGAGACTTTGACTTCGATGCTCGGTGTCGCGCAGCTCAGACCATCTTGCTCTGCAACTCCACATCACGCGGAGACGGATTTGTAGGGTGACTCAGGTCGTTGCGCACGTCCCGCAAGTCTCGGTCGGCCGAGTGTTTATCGAGGCCATCGAAGCGGATGTCCACGCAGCCACGCTGCATCTGCTGCACCTTCCGGACGGCCGCTGCAGCCGCCAAGACGCGGCAAGGCTGCAGCAAAAAGCGAAGGAAAAGGAGCCACAAATCTGCTTCTTCGGCTTCTTCTCGCATCACAGAGGCTCTCCTCAGGTGCATTACTGCCCAAGCCAGCACTGTTAGTGTGAGCAGGACAGCGTCGAAAAGGCACCACCAGTCACGCGAGAAGGACGATCCCCTGACGAACAAGTTGGATATCACCTCGGCGAAAAGCGCGAAGGTGACCAAAGACCAGCAGGCACTTTGCCACGTGCCACCCTCCAGGATGTCATGCCAACCCTTTGCGTTGCCTGCAGAGGGAGCAGGGAGGAAATGAACGGAGTGGGAACCCTTTGCTGAAACTTTAACTTTACAAGGCCCTGCTGACCATCGGACAGCGTGTCTACAGACGTGTTCCAGAAGCGGCCTGACTTCCAAAGATCGACGAGTGTGGAGAGGAAAGCAGCTGCCGCCAGCAGTGAGCAGAGGAGGCAATAGATAAAATAGGGCCGCTGAAGACGTAGCAGGAGGATCTTGTGTCTCAACTGCTCTGTCCAGGGCACCGTTACTACCGCTGCCTCCAAGTCACAAGGCTCCAGGGGGTAAGTCTGTGTCATAGCCTCGTTCTTCCAGGTGGAACCTTCATCCGAGCCCATGGGAAACGGTCCAAGGATGTGAGCCGATGCCTCCAATGCAGCATGCCTCCTAGCTATAGTCTGTAGTATTGCTGTATTGCTTCTTCGTCTTTATGAAGTCTTATCAGTGTCGCCCGTGCTGTCTTTCTCTCCAGGTGAACTCTCTAGCGACTTGAAGAGCCAGAAGATCATAACATGCCTCGAGCACGGTGAGTGTGTGCGTGTGTGTGTGTGTGTGTGTGCACAACCTATACGCCCCAGCTCTCAACAGCACTTGCTTCCGATTCGCCGGGTCGCCGCTGGTTCTCAGCTGTCTCATCGAATTACAAATTCGCGCACTGGCAACCAGAATCTACCATCCAACATCGCAGCTTCTACAACTTTAATGTCCGGCTCATCAACCTCTATCTAGGCATCGTCTATAGGGTTTACGAGCAGTTTCTCTACGCTGTGTCTCTTGTGTCGACTGGCTGCAAGAGAAAAGACTGTGGCTGCAGGGATGTCAGTGCAGGTTCGCTATCTCGGCTTTCGGCCCAGCCCTGGCCTCGGCAGTGAGAAAGGAGCCGCCCATCAGTCCACTCAGGATCTCTGGGCTCTGCTGGGCTCTGGGACTCAGTGCCAGACAGAGGTGGCGCCACCCCACGGGCACGAAGCACGGGAGAAGCCAAGCTGAAACCGAGTGCGGTTAGAGGGGCGGAGGCGGAAGCAAGGACCGACGCAAGAGAGAGAGGCAAGAGCAGCGCAGCCTCGGCTCCGAATCCTGGCGGATCGGCTCGGGATCGGCTGAGGACGTTCTGGACTTTCGCCTTTCCGCAGCCCTCGGCCTGGGACCGCAGCCGCGGGGAGGCGTCCTGTGCCCGTGCGGCCGGCGAGCCTTCCGAGACGCAGATCGCAGAGCGAGGCCACTGAGCCAGTCAGCCAGTCTCTCTGCGGCATGGCCGCATGGCCCTCTTTGCCCCACCTCCAAGGCCAAGGGGGCCCTGGCGGCTCATGGGCCGGAGGCGGCCCTGTGACGCACGGCAGGACGGCACGGCAGGACGGCACGGCAGGTCCCGCAGCGTGCCCCCTGTCTGTTGCGGGAGCCTTCTGCACGTGGGCCGCGACCTCTCTCTCTTGGGAAAGCTGCGTTCGCTCTCGCCCTTTTCCGGAGCTCTTTTCATCTTCAGGGCCCTGGCCCTCGAAGCGAAGGTCAGCGTCGAGTAGCTCTCGTTCGCATCCGCGACTTCGGGCGAGACCTGCGCCTTTTGCCACTTCAGAGTGCAGTGGCGAGCACACCGAGCCAGTCAGCGGTTGCAGGACACTGCAGGACACTGTAGGACTGTAGGGCTTCGGCGAAGAGGAAGGTCTTGCAGCCTGGCCCTCCCAAAGCATCCTGAAGAAGGTACCTCTCAGCGAAGTCTGCCTTCAGGATCTCAACATCCGTTCAAGAAAACTTGGTCCAAGACGTTAGCTTGGAGTTCCTGAAGGGGATATGCGCCTTGAAGCACGGGGACTCTGCCGGCACTGCGCCTCGAGAGCACCTCTGAGGGTCGCTCGTTTCCGCTGGAGTCACCCAAGGCAGACAGCACATCCGAGAGCGCGGAAAGCGAGCGGTTGATGCAGTTGGCCTGGGGCACAGCTGACCCGTGACCCATTGCTCTTTGGCTGCGGGATGCCACAGCCCATTGCAGGCCTCCTTCATCTGCATGCCCTCCGCTTGCGACACCTTCGTGCGCTCACTGCCAGCGAGGTCGACCTGCACATGGTCGAGTCTTTGCCACCGATGCACATATACTACAGACCGTCTACAATCTCAGACGGCGGCGATGTGCAGCACCCCACAACCACGGTGACCCTGGATGCGGAAGTGATGCCGAGAAGTGCTCTTTGTCGCATACGAGCCTCGTCATCACCGGCCCCTCCAGCCGCTCCTTTCAATTGCGAAGCTTCGCTTGTGAATGCCAGTGCTAGATAGAACCGATGCGTCAATTACGTCAATTTCTATCACCTCCCTCTCAAGGCCGCCGCGCACACACAGCGACAGCACGCAGTGTGAGCGCGAGGACCTGGCCACCCCACGATACCCCACGGCTGTACAAGAGTGAAGCTTCGTGCTGAGCACAGCCATGCAGCATGCCTTTCGTTCAGAGCTGTGCTGGCCACGTGGCGCTGGCGCCTTGCGAAGCGCAGAAGCAAGCGAGATTCTATGTGCGCTTAAGCGCAGTGCCGGCCAGACCAAGAGGCCCATGCCGAGCCCGGCACCCGATCCGCCCCAGCGCCTGCTCCACGTCGCTCGACCTCGAAAGGCACAGACGGCCGGCGGCCGGCCGGACGCGCCCGCCCTCTTTTCGCCAAATTGGAGGCTCCCGGCTCACGCACGGCCCGGGACGTCAAGCCGGGAACTCGCATGGAGCCGAAAGGCGAGGGCCTCGGCTCTCGGCTCTCGGCCCTCCCAGCCCTCCCTCCTCTCTCTTTTGAGAGGCGAAAGCAGAAGAACAGGCTCCCGGCCAAGAGCCCGAGGCTTCCTGGCGCGTGCAGGCACTGCCGAAGGCTGCAGCTTGCACTGATAGCTCTGCAAAGGATAGCTCTGCGTAAACAACTGGCAACAGTGTCCCACAGCAGGGACCATAACTGCCGATGCCCCGTTGTAGGACAGCCGCAGAGAAAACTCACACTCAATCCACACACCCTCACACACAGAGATACTGGACAGCCGCAAGTTGAAGCACAACATCACCCTACATCCCAGGCGTAACATGGCGTAACCAGAATCATGAGAAATGACAGAGTTACTTGCAGTTTCGGTGCCTCTCTGGACTGGCGCACCTCGAGCCTCTCGGACCTCTCGCCTCAGACCCAGCCCCCGGCAGGCCGCAGCCGGGAGAGCGCTGGTTTCGGTTCCCAGAGCCGGGCAGGGCCCTTCTTGGAGACCCTCGCGCGGCCCAGCCTCTGGATCGCTGAGCAGATCCTCGGGGGCCAGGGGCCAGGGCGGCCAGGGCGGCCGGGGGCCAGGCCAAGAAAACCGTATCGGCCTGGATGGACTCGTTGTAGATCTCCAGAGCGGAGAGCCTGACATCGTACCTGGCGTGAGCCGCAGCTGCCAAGGCGATGCACGTAACGGGGCCCCGGGCCGGGGCCTTGCACCCTCCGAAGAGCCGCTCAGAGCCAACTTTAACAGGTCGGCGATCGCCAGGTCCTCGTTTCGCGAAATGAGACAGGAAAGGCCTCTCATGGCCTCTCCCATGATGCCCGCACGCAGGTGCTCCTGGATGCCGGGCTCCCCAGTAGATCGGTCCCCTGCCAATGTGTACCTCAAGGTGCTTAGGATTGCTGCCGCGAAGTCTCGTACACTCTGTCTCTGTGGCACGTCTTTCCGGCTCCGGTCTGGCCATAGGCAAGGATGCACACCTGGATTCCAGAACACTTGCAGGGAAGTGGGGCACTGCACGTTGCTTGAGATTGCTGCCAGGGGACGTGAATGCCTTGCAGAACTCCGGGAATCAAAGGCTCCACTTCCTGCGCAGCAAGCCTCGCCTTCCAAGAAACTGGCAAAAGCAGCGTGCCTCGTACAAGTCACGTTGGCCGGCCAGCTGTGAGAAGACCCGGTCGAAGCTGAAGTCCTGCCTGGCCGAGGCAGCAAAAACTTTCCGAGGCCGGCAAAAGGTTTTGGGCTTTTGCCTCTTGTCCCCTGCCGGCTTCCGCAAGGAGATGCTGCGAGCTCCCTGGGCCTCCGTGGCAGCCCCTCGGTGCCCCAAAGCCAACTCAGGCGGTGCTAAGGATCAGATCATCAGATCATCAGATCTCAGGGCGGCGCCTGCCAAGGATCCAGCAGGCCTCGGTGAGCTCGCTTCCGACCCCCATCAGTGCAGTGATACGAAGACTTGAAGCTGCATTACACAGGAAGGGAGCATGACGCATGCTCATTTTGCGAACATAGATACATGGTCCATGGCAGAAATTACATAGAAAACAATGCATTCACAACAATCCAAGAAAAAACATCAATCCAACAATCCAACCTTGGTACGCCCTATACTTGCCTCAGCCTGGATTGCTGGTCTTTCTTGGATCGTTGGATTGCTTGCTGATCTCCTGGATTGTTGAATTGTTGGATTGGTTGCTGGGTGCAAATCTGGGACGATTGGAAAGCGCTCTGAGTTTTTTCATGCTCTGGGCCTTGAGACGGCTTCTGCATTTTCTGAAACAGCTCTCGGAGATTTTGCCATGTATTCCGAGCATCTTAAGCTACACTGGGCCATGCATGCCATACTGAGCAACCGACTGCTTGGGAGGACGTATTCGGCAGAACACGCGAATGCTTCCGCGCAGCTCCTGTCGGCTAGCAGAAACATCACTCGTGGCAGAGTTGCGCGAAACTGGCGGTTGCCTGGACCAAGTTCTGGAGCGTGCGGACCTGTCGGCCAAGAAAAACCCAAGCTGAGACGCCGCCTCCCCGGAGTTTTCAAAGCCGCTGAAAAGCCCTACCAATCCCAACTCGAAACAACCCCGCCACGATGACAAGCACATTCCGAGCTGCCTGCCTCGCTCCGAAGAGCGCGCTTTTCATGCTCCAGGGATGCCACGGCGATCTCCTACATCCCCGGGGAAAGGGAGAACTGAAGCTCCTGTGCCGAAGCGCAAAAAGCCCTGTCCCGAGACGCCTTTTGTGCCAGCTTCCTTTCCAACTGGGCCACTCGATCGTCAGCCTTCTGCTGCACCTTGCATGACTTCTGACACAATCTTGAGTGCACCCTTGAGTGTCCCACCTCGTGTCCATCGTTCCATATGACAGACAACCTGTGAGGAGCCCGGGCAGCTGACGATTCTGAGCGAGGCTGCAAGAGCCTGTTCTCGCCCATGACACCCGCCAGCCAAGCGTACAAGTCTGACCTCGTACGAGCCACCGTGAGATGAAAAGCAAGGCCAGAGGCAAAGCCCGGCTTTGCCCCGAAACGCCCCTTCTGCTCTTTCAGCCGAGCACATCTCGGCGAGCAACCCGGGCTCCAGAGATGGCCTGCCCCGAAGATCCGACTCGGGCCAAATCACCTTCCTTTTCTCCCTCTCTCTCTGTTTCTCTCTCTTTGCTTTTTTCTGCAAGGTTGAGCAGGAAGTTTCCCTCCTTAGTTTTCTTTCTTTGTTTTGCTCTGCTCGGGATTTGGAAACCAGGCAGTCCTTGCCCTCCGCTCGTCAGAACGGCCCCATCCATCATGTTGGTTGGACCCCGAAGCCATTGGGCTGCTTCGGAAAGATGCGTGTGACTGGGCTTTGGGCCTCATGGTGGGAAATGGGTCGGGCACATCTGAGTATCAGCGCCCATCAGCAAATTCAACTGACTCCCTGCTTCAATATCTTTCTCTTTCCCGGGCATCGGGGACGATCAGTTCCCTCAGGCTTCAAGCCCACCCGCGAACGTTTTGTTCGGGTGTTAGGAGAGTGAGGAACGAGCCTAGATGCTTGAGGAGCTGAAGCCACATCTCCCTTTCTTGTTCTCCTCATGGCTGGATATGGCTGGGGTGGGGAGTCGCCTCCCCGCCGTGCGCGAGTGCGCCGGCACCTCTGCGGGTGGCAAGATGTTGCATGCGCATATTCGAAGGTTTGGAAGCCGGTGCCTCATCCACTGCTGTGAGACTCTGGTGTCCCCACTTGCTTGCCTGACCGTGCCGTCAACCCGAACTCCAACTGTTGGGGATGCCAATAATGGCCTTTCTGGAGGGGGGTTGCCCCGACAGGCATATCCCTGCAGAGAAGCACGCGGCTATGCAGAGGCAGGAAGCGCATTTTGAGCATCCTCAAAAATCAAGTCGAAGTATGTCAAAGTCACCCCATCATTTTCTCACCGCCTCTCATTGCTTCTTTGCGTGCGACCCGGGCTACAGGTGATACTCCCCGGAAGTGGCCCAGCCCAAGTATTCGTGCAACTTCAGGTGGCGTAGGCGTGGTGTTCTTCGCCCAAAAGGTCGGCGCAGGAGGTGGGACCTTGCTGTCAGCGCTGCTTGCTGCTTGCTGCCAGTGCGGCCGGGGCCGTCGCCCCGGTCGACGTTGGTTGCTGTGGCCACCTGGCAGCACCTGCTAACCAACGTGTTGAGGAACACGCCCGATGGATTTGCAGAGGCCGTTTTTTCCTCCGAGAGAACACGGGCTGTGCAAGTTCGTGCTCATCGATCCGCTCCTTGATGGAGCGGATCAGCGTCGCCGGGGAGGTGTTGGACGCTGTTCAGGGATCGCCACTGGACCGGTTGGCTTGTGAAGAGATGTACTGGAAAGCCTTGCACAGCCTTCTGTCTCTTTTCTCCTTTCCTTTGCTTTGCTTGGGCAAGAGCCGAGGGAGGAAAGGGAGAGCGAGCTACATGTCCCCGTTCGGGGGTCTGTATGCTAGCAACGGGTCTCTTTTCTCCTTCTCGCTCTCCCCTTTCTACGATGATAAAGCAAGATGTGCCAACGCAAAGCTTACACTCTGTGCCAGCTGCTCAAAGCCCTCGAAACAAAACACCACGAGCATATCTTTCGGCACCTTTCCGAGAGCTGGGACAGCTGCTGCAGCGCTGTGTGGAGCTTCGGCTGGCGCTCCTACAGGCTCAGGGCTGCGCACTGCAACGGGTCGAATCAGTCGAATCACCTCTGGGCCGGGCCTCGAAGCACTGCGACGCGCTCACGTCCGCCTGCAAGTGGCTCTGTGTCCCTCGACGAAGCAGCACCTCCGGCGGCTGAGGCACGCGAGGCCGCATGATGCCGCATGGCTTCTTCAAGGTCGACGTCTGGGTTCCCAACATCCAGGAAGCTGGCCAACCAACGTCTCCAGGCCTGAAAACCATGAAGCGCGAGCCCCGTCTTGTTGTCTGTGCACTGCTCGGGCACCGGCAGCGGCTTCCTCCAGCGCCGAGCGCTCGGCGCCGCGTGCTGCGCGCTCTGCTGCCTGCGCTGCCTGCGCTGCGCGCTGCAGCGCTTCCCGCCTCTGCAACAAGCCGCACGAAGGGCAAAAGGGCCCGGGGCTTGGCACGCTGGTGCAATCTTTGCAGCTTGGGGGCTCTTGGTCGAGCGCACACCATTTGTGATGGTGCCGGTCCTTGGACCGCCTGGCTTCCTGCGCCTCCTCCTTGAAGCTCTCGCCACGCTGCAAAGCCTCACCAAGAAATCCCTCCCTGCGTAACACTGGGCATCCCTCTCGCAGGTCCGCCTGCGACAGTGCTGCTTGCATCTCTGCCTGCTGCGCATTGCTCCGCTGGAGCGCGGAGATGCCTCGAATCGAAGTGAGCTCGCTTCGATGCACGCACCTTGCCAGCTGTGAGGTCCTGGCTGTGCTGCATCTTCCTGCGCAGATCCTCGAACTCCGGTAGACACCAGCGGGTCGGCCCCACGGCATGCAGCGGATGCAGCGCCCCCAACGACGGAGACGGCACCAGCTGCACGGCTGCTTTGGCCGCTACTGGTAGCGGGCTGCTGTGCGGCGAGCGAAACTGCGCGCAGTTCTGCCCCGTCGGAGACTGGACCTGGACAGTACAGTCCTGCAAGGGCGATCGCTCGGAGCTAAGTGTTGGCTCGCCTCGCTCGTGCGGGCTCGGGCTCGGGCTCCAGGCCTCGCCTTGCAAGACGGTGCTCGTCGAGGGCAGCGGGGCATCGCCACTTCGTGCGGTCTCCGCTCGGACGCGGTCCCCCAGTGATGGCTGGGACAGGGATGCGCTGATCTCCGCGCACTTCCGCTGAAATCTGCCAAGGTCCAGGTTCCACGAGCCAAAGCTGTTCTCCTTCTCCGGCGTCGATTCAAGCCGCTTTCCAGGGCTCCGCACAGGAGGAATGACCATTCTACGAGAGGCCTTCCCCTCGCATTATTATCACGCAACTCCCGCAACAACCGTTGCACCACCCTTGCCTGGACTGCCACCACTTTATTGGAAAAAAGATGAAATACTATGCGTGGGTCAATGCCTAATCTGGACAGGCTTGACTCTGAATTCAAAGCTCAGAATCGCCGCAGAATCTTCGACGCTCGCTTCCAGCGACTATGTTCGGATGGGTCGAGTGGAGGCCTTAGCATGCTAATGTATGGTAAGCAATGGTAGGCAATGGAGGAACCAACCTCGAAAAAAACACCGAGTGCAAGGTAGATGGACCTTCGCGACCAAGCTGAAGACCTCCCAAAGACCCTACAACCTGACAGCCTCCAGCAGGCGTGGAATGGACTGAGTCACAAGCGAAGACCTTGCTCGAGAGCAGCACTATATGCAGAGCATGCTGGACCCTCGGGCACTAAAGACAACCATGCTGTGCTGCACTGCTCCCCTTTTTGTGGTCTACGCCATAATCCGCTGGTCCTGAAGTTGCGCCACATAACTCCGAAGGACAGGATCGACGACCTCCCGGAAGTCGTGCTCCTTACGTCGCTGCGTCGTGACGGGATTGGGGAACCAGAAGATCCTATGTAGGTCCTAGACCCGCGGCACGAAAGTATATCTCTATATAAAGACTCTTCAGCGGAAGCGCAGACTTGGAGGCCTCTTTCCCAAAGTGGCCGTCCACGTAGCCGGTGAAGATGCCCCGCGTCTCGAACTCGTAGTAGAGGACGTAGCGGTCTTCTGTGCCATGGTGCTCTACGGCCCGGTGGTCGACGAATGAATCGTAGAGCATGATGGAACCGTGGGGGATGTTGGTCACCACCTCGTAGCCGGGGCTGTCCATGACATGGGAACCAGGCCTCAGAGCCAAGGGGCCGTTGTTGGCCACCAAGGGCGTCAGAGGGACGCCGACCGTGAGCTGTGCGAAAGGGCCCGGTAGGATGATGTCCCTGTGTCGGGTCATCAGAGGTGACTGCTTCGGGGTCTTGGTGATCATCACCCGTCCCAGCCAGGGCCCAAGCTCTTCGGCTCTCCCGACGCAAGTGCAGCCATGTGGTGGTTCGGTTGCCAAGGGACCCTGCTGTGGCGGCACTTGATAGAACCAGTCCATGTCGGAGCCCTGCGTCACCCACTGGCACCAGGCCGCTTGCTGCTCTTCCTCGGACCTCCCACAGGCCATGTTGTTGATCACATACCTCGCCGTGACCTGCAGCACAAGGTCGTTGGGCACCAGCCACTCGGCGCTCCAGGGCTCCTGGAAAGTGGCCAGACCTATACCGTCCCCGGCCCCTACGTCTTCATGTGTCTTCCCAACTCGGATCCTCGTAGGGCACGTGGACCTGAGACCGATCGGCACGCAGCGGGGAGGTGAAGTAGCCCTCAGGCAAAGTCTCGAAGTGGCGCACGGCCGCCGCCTCCATCGCCAGCTGCTCGGCCGCTGGGACCATGCCCTCCAGCACCGCGAAGCCGTTCCTCCGCAGCACCGTCAAGACCTGGGCCGGGCAAGGGGGCCGGGAGCAGGGGCAGATGGCGTGCAACGGCGCCCGGACCTGGTCCACCAGCTGCTCCCGCTCTGCACTCCCAGAAGTGTGCCATGCACTGCAGTCCACCGCGTAGCCTCGCGCGAGCGGGCTTGCCGCTGGACCATACCTCACATGCACGATGTGAAAGAAAGAGAGGAGAACAAGAAGGAGAGAGAGAGAGAGAATGGGAATGAAAATGAGAAGCTTCGGCTGGACGGCTTTTTCTTCTGCTTATGTCTTCACGCTTTCGGAAACTCCAGAACCACGGAAGGTCGCGTGCCAAACGCAAGCATGTGACATGTACAGGCGGGGTGGCGCGATGGTGTCATCAACACCTCCATTTTGATTGGCAAATGGCTGAACCTCAGCACCAACTGGATGGTCAGGATGACCAGGTGGAGGCACAGGGATCGAATCCCCGTAGAAACTGCGCAGTCCACGAGGGCCGCTCCTCCGTCCTGGCAACGCCTTTCGAAGGTGCACAAAGTCAGTTTGCCCCTCGACGTCTCTTTGGCTTGGCCAGGTCAAAGACCCAAGGAAAAGCAGCCACGCAGGCCACGCGGGCCACGAGCGCCAGCGCCTCATGGCACCGAGACGGAGGGAACGGCGGCACCGGCTCAGGGGCCCAAAGCTTCAAGAAGCGCGGCTTTTCAGTTCATAGACCAATGGCCCGCCCAGCATGCAGATGACAGAAACCGAACGCCTTTTTCCGAACGTTCGCTTACCATCAATCACAAAGGCGTGTCGCATGGACCCGCAACCAAGAGAACCTTCCTCGTCAAGCCGTGCAAAGGCAAGATCGAGGGGATCTGGGGTTCGTGCTCGTGCAGTTTCTGCATGGATCCGAAGGGCCTGCTCAGCCCAGTTGCAGGGCTTCAACTTGCGTGCAGTGTGAGAACTTTAGCCCTCTGTCCAATCCCACGCAAATCAAATTCCACGAGTGGAGACAGGCTCGTCAGAGGGCTGCTCCCCCAAAATCGAAGCGTTTCTCTGTTGTTCTGTCGGTCGGTGCGCCCTCTGCAGCCTGCCGACAAGCATTGCTTGCCTTCCGAGGTCCAGCGGAAAATGCATTGCTGGCACAAAACACAGTCCAGGTTGGGTTTGAAAGGTTCGTTATACGAGAGCCATGCAGGAACGCAGCGCTGTCGACTACTTGACGCGTGTCTGTGGTTTGTGGCAGCAATTGCTGGTCATGCAGAATCGAATCTGTCTTGGGAGACGTGAACCGAACTGCCCCCAACGCCTCTAAGCTCCCCGAAGGTTCTGGCGTCTTTTCCCAAGCGATGACTTGCTTGTGAAAGGGATCATTAAAGATTCGAAAAGGAAATGCGCGGTGCCTCGGAGCTGCACTATTGAAACCTCGCAAAATCGACCGGTTGCAGGCCTCTTCATCTAGAGCTGATCGTGCACCATGATAAGAATGCGAAGATGCCGTCACTGTCCTTGCAAGCCTTGCTCCCACCTATACCTACTGCGACGAAGAAGAAGATGATGATGATGATGATGCTGATGATACTGAAACTGATGCTGATACTGATACTGATGTTGATGGATGAGGGCTATGTTGTCACGCCGTGCTCGTTTACAAGCTGGAGGAATAGCTACGGCTGCGGCAGATCTGCGAGCCTCCAGAGCATGGAGCTGCAAAAGATTGCAGCCCTCGTGGTTCCAAGGACACATTCAGGGTTCTAAACAATCTTAAAATTAGAGAAAATGACAAAACAAAGCTTGTCGGGCCCGGCACGAGCACAAGCTTGTGAGAAGCTGGTGACTGCCAACAGACCAAGCCTAAGGTCCCGTGACCTCCTGTTCATTGTGTCAGTGTGATAATGGGGCAGTCAGCCAGTCACGCCTGCATGACGCAGAAAATTCAGCCTGCCCACTTTGGGAAAAAGAACTGCATCCTTGCCTTCGCAAGGGACCCCGCGGCCTCTCAACAGAGCTGCCTCTTGGCGACTCCGC
The DNA here is from genome assembly GCA_905221635.1 of Symbiodinium sp. CCMP2456. Lineage (NCBI taxonomy): Eukaryota > Dinophyceae > Suessiales > Symbiodiniaceae > Symbiodinium > Symbiodinium sp. CCMP2456. The sequence goes on along the minus strand of CAJNDV010007781.1, from coordinate 18,395 downwards.
CCATACGGATTAGACTCGAGATGTCTGCAGCACGGCTCTGTGTCACAGAGTGTCCGAAGCTTCGAGGCAGCTCAAGTCAGGTCGCCTCTCTTTCATTCCTGCCTGCCGGTGAATCTCCGATCCCCCGAACCTCTTCCGGTGCCCCTTCCCAAGTTGGCTCGGCACCGGCGGGCCTTCCCGCTCCGAAATATGCTTAGATAACATACGGCTGACACAGCGCTGTCAGACGGGTTACAAAGGGGGTGAAAGAAGGGACAGGCAATACGGCAATACACAGTCTCTGCTCTGAGGCAGAGTGACACGACCCAAGCACTTGCCCGTCTCGGCATGTGCACAGGTCTCCGTGCGAAGAACGACCTCGGCACGTCGGTTTGCAGCCTCCTGTGCGGCTGTACTGCTACTGCTCCGGGTGGCAGGCCTCACCAGTGAAGACCTCCAGAATCATTCATGCCGATCGTGGCATCAAGAAGGATGAAAGTGCCGGGACTGCTTGGGGGTCTACGGATTTGGTGCATCTTCTCGGCCAGCATGCCTCCAGACCTTGCAAATCAAATTGTACCGGACAAGCGCAGAGAGAGCTGCAGGAGGGAGCTCAAGTTGTGAAAGGCTCTCAGAGGCCCGCTGTGAGCGATAGATCTTGGACTGCTGCTGGCCACAACTTTCCAGAACCACCGTTTCCTGATTGCCAGTGTCTGACTTTTGGCGGTTGCAGGGGCATGATTTGGCATGGTGCGCCTTGAGACTGCGCTCCAACCGCTCGCATTTTCGCTGCAGCGCCTGCAGCAGGCTCCCGCTACGCTCTCCCGCTACGAGTAGCGCGGGACCGAGACGGGGGAGCTTTCACCTCTGCCAATGCAAAAAAAAAAAAAAGGCCTTGTTCTCAGTCTCTTTCTCGGCCAGGCGTCTCTGGGCTGCCTCGTGAGTAACGACCCGGGCAGCTGGGGACTTGCAGTGAAGGCCGCCGGCCTGCACCTGCTCCGTGGCGACCCCCAACTCCTCTCGTAAGTCCTTCACCTCCTTCTCCTGGCATGAGGGCATCACGAGCCCACTAGGCATAGCCGTCATAGCCGCATAGCCGTTAGTACCCCATCCTTGCTCTTCAGTGTTGCAGCCACGTTGGCTTTCTCGAGCTCCACCTTCACCCGCAAATGCGGCCATGAAGCTGGAACACAATTCTTGGGCCCACCTTTCGGCAGTGTTGGTTGCGCTCAACAAAAAGCTTGTCCGTGAGGTCAAGCTCCTTCGATTCAAGGCACTGAAGACTGAAGCATCACCATGACATGACTGCCAACAGGAGCCCTGGCGGAAAGAGCGGCTCCTTCTTGAGATTCTCAACCTTCAAATGCTGCGGGCCTGTGCTCGCTCTCTCTCCCACGGTCACAAGCAGCCTGCAGCCTCCTTCCCTCGGCCGGGCGTCCGGCCTTCTGCTTCCTGCAAGGCTCTGGACGGCGGGGCTCTTACAGTAGGACTAGGACACTCTAAGACTAGCTAGACGAGAGTCTTTTTAAGACTCCGGAGCTGCAAAGACGGCAGAGCAGGGCCGGGCCTCCAAGCGCTTCTGCAACCTTTGGATCTCTGCGGCGTGGTCCTTCTCCCGCTCCCGCCTAAAAGGGGGCAGAACGCAGAGAGAGAGCAGCGCAGGCGCAGGCAGCTCCTAGCAGCTTCCTTGGGACGCTGCAGGCCCTGCAGTTCCTGCCACTCGTAGAACGAAAGACGCCCTGACAGAACCCAGGACAAATTTGCTCTTCGGCAAAGACAAATTTGCTCATCTGGGAGAGAGCCGGAGAGCTGTCATGAAAAGCCTCAGACACAGGCCTTCATCCTCAATGGCAGATGCAGGCCGGACGAGTTGGCCTGAGGTGAAGATCGCTTCGAGCGCACCCCTGAAAACCTTCTTATCTCCAAAATTCGCCGGACAGAACTCAAGCGCTGAGGTGGAGGGCGTTCGGCGCTTGCCCAGTCGGATTTTGGGTCCTCTGCAGTGCGTTGCTGGCAGCTCGTGAAAATCGTCATCGTCACACGAAGTTCTGGTACTCCAGGTTCAACATCGAGCACGTTAGGGTTGCAGTCCTGCTTCAACCTTCGCTCGATCTCATGCTGTAATCGCATGGAAATGCCTGCACCGTCCTTCGGCCACTTTCATGCAAACACTCCAACCAGGCAAAGATTGAATATCTGGGTTGCCGGCACCGGTTTCTATAAGAGCTGTGTACGCTCGAGGACTTAGGACCTAACATCGTGGCGCAGGAAACCTTGACTCGCTCCCGGGCAAGCTTGGCTCCACACCGACATCGCTTGCACCTGCCAAGCTTAAGCCATAGCACCGTTTACACTCATGTTTGAATTGCTAACTTCGAGAGCCTTGTGGATGCCGGAGTACGGGAGCACTGTGCAACTGTACAAGTCTAGGCTTGAGAAACAAAGATCAGTCGGTGAAGCTGTCCGGCAGTCACAAGCTTCAGCTCATCGTCGCGTGCTCGTGACAAGGAGCCTTCGTCTAATGGCAGCAGTGACTCAAAATCCGAGCCTCAAAGCTAGCCGAGACAACCAAACACGCGAGCCACTCATCACAGTCATCGCAGGCACCACCTCCAATCCTCACCAGCAACGCTACCAGCACCACCACCACCCTCACCACCATCACTGGACTCTTGCTTTCAAATCCGTCTGTCAATCAACGAGCAACCAGCATGTCCTTGGCAACGCACTGTCGAAAAGGGCGAAAAGAAAGTCAGAGTCCTTCAACTCAACGGAGACCCGTCGAGGGAACCTGAAACGAAACCGTAAACGGAAACCCAAACGGAACCCTGGAGCATGCAGCCCGCCGTGATCTAGGTTGGTGTAAAGGCCCTGGTTTTAACATACTCAGGACTCCATAAATGGTATTGTTCCGCCCAAGCTCACTCGCTTGACACTCTGATTTTAGTCTTAAGCCTTGGCTTAAATTCCCATTCCAAGGCGGAGAGGCTTGAAAAAGTCTTGGCCGGCGCAGGGCCCTTGGCTGGCGACTTCAGCGTCCATCTCAGATCTTAACTTCAATGACAATGCCCTGAATAGTCTTTTCTCCGAATCGACGGCATGTGGTGCAGTGCAGCCATCAACCTTTTGAAGGAGTGGCGCACACGGTGTAACCACAGGAACACATGTCGATTTGAGCCGGAAGGGCCACGCAGCTGCCCGACTGCTCCTAGATCTCCGGAATGGCTTCAACAGACTTTCTAGACACAGAGTACAAACGTGGTTGGGGGACAACTCGATCTTCTTCGGAACCATGACAGCTCACCCAAAGACTGTGCATCGCAGCATGGCTGCGGTGGATCGCCAAAGCTTCAAGCAATTCTGCCATCATGCCTCCATGCATTCTCCGACAGCAACATTAAGCATGCAAAAAAAAGGGTATTGAAAAGCTACTCCACAGCTGGCAATCGCCATGCATTTCGCTAATCTTGGCTACACTTTGCAGAAACTCTAGACCACCCCACAAAATCCTACGCAATCATGCCTCTCGAGCCCCGTGTGGCCAACAGATACCACTTTGATGGAAAGAGGTGTCCAACAGATCACAATCCAACGTGTAGATGACGATCAGCCAGAAGCCACAGATGTCCCCTTGAACATCTGTTCACGGCTTGCTGGGTTGCGGAAGCACATCTATGCGCTTCCGCATCAGTCCTCAATCACCGCTCGTGCCTTCAGCAGTCCCGCGCAATGCCTGAAGCACTTGGCAAAACCTTCCGACCTCTGACCACCTTGCACTTCGCATAGTTGCGGGCGAGCAGCTTACTGCACACCTTGTACTCCAAGACATTCATGTATCGCGAGCCTTGAAAGCGCATGCATCGTCGTATGGTTGCAACAATGATGGTCTCCGAAGGCCTTCCAAAGCTTTTCCACATTCCTCGGTGTCGTAGTCTGATTTGGGAAGAAGGTCGCGAGGTGCAGCACACTTCCCCATCAATCAAACTCCGCCAAGAAGCAAAACAAACGTGCAACTTCTTCCGCTTCAGCAGCCTGACATTGGCAGCCTGGAGTGAAAGACTGTTGCTTGTGGGCTGTTGGGCCGCCAGCTGCGAGCCCAGGTTTGCTCTGAAAGAAGGATGGGAAGATGCAGCGGGTGCGTGAGAAGGGCTTCAAAGCTCACAGGAACGCTTCCTTGCGAAGACTGTTGCAGCTGCAGGCTGTTTCCTACCAGGCAGGACTTCCATCGTTCTACTCTGCCCGGCCGGACCCTGGCAGTAACAAGAGACTACAGCCCATCTCTTCGCCAGGATGCGTTTATAACATCCGGAAGGCATTGGAGAAGCACCTCCTTGAGCCACTTGCCGGCAGTCGCCTGCGCCGACATCTTAATCACACATAGAACCTGTGTAGTTCTCGAACTGCGACTCGAAATAAAGCGACCACAAAAGGGCCTAAGAAGAACATCTGAGAGAGGAATCAGCAATCATGCAAGGGGAGCAAGAATCACAGGAAAGCCAACGATATTTGCGGATGACAACCAGGTTCGACTAGGAAGGCAACCGAAAAGTTATTCGCGTCCTTTCCCCGACCTCCTCCTCACCATACTATTCAGCAGCTTTCGTCCCAAATGCTCCGAACGAAAACATTACAGAGAACGCGCCTGGTTCATGAACGGATCGTCCTTGAACATCAGCATCGAGTCTCTGTCCCAGAGGATGATGCCACGACCGACCTTCGCCCAGACGCACAAAGAACAAAAAGACTCAGACATGGAATGGACGGAGGGAAGGTTGGATATCGGGAATGGGGGTTCATCAAAATTATGGGCCCCTTTTTGGTCCCCTAAACTGTAAGGAATACACTACAGTAGAGACCACATGTTTGATCAGCCCACGTAGAGCTGAGAGCGATAGACAGGAGCATGATGTGATGCGCACGAACTACATGAAACTCACTTTGAGTGCAGTGAGTGCACAACCATAATCTGGATAGGCAGTGCAACCCAGCATGCTCCCAACTCCCTTCCCTCCCGAAGCATAAGAGGAAACTTTTAGATACTGCTTTTCTGATCTTTGGCAGATTTAGGCCGAGGATCTTCGAGGACAGCATTGCAGCTTCGGGCTTCTTTAAGTCAATGGCGGCTTGGGCCGTGAGGTCCCCCCCCCTGCCTTGGCGACGAGCTTTGAGCAGGTGTGGACAACATGAGGATCTCGCCGACTCTGAAACCTCGGTCACAACAGCAGGGGGGCAGCTTCGGGGGCAGCCCGGCCCGACACCCGGCCCGGCCTGATCTGCTGCGGGCTGAAGACGTTGCGGAGGCTCCGCTTCATCGACTCGAAGGCCGGAGTCCACTCGCTGCCGATCCTGAGCGCCCAAAAAACAGCGAAAGCGAATAGCGCCGGATGCCGCGGATGCCGCTCCAGAGCGGCAACCGCTTGGAGCGCAGAGTCGGCGGCCAAAAAGACGACGCGACGGGCAGGGCAGAGCGCAGTTTGGGGCTTCTTTTTGTCGGCCGAGTCTCCAGAATTCCAGGACCACGGGCTTGCCAGGCTCCGTCTCCATCAGCGGCTTCTTGGGAGCCACGTAGGAGTTCTGTCAGGTGCCAGTTCGTGCTGTCTCGTTTCAGCTCCCTGTTGCGCTGTTTACTGCTATTTTTCAAGTCTGCCTTTAGCCTTTAGTTTTGGAGATGGCTCGGAGATGGAGACTCCAAGCACGGAAGATCAGGTGATCGTCCGGTCTGTCTGGGCAAGCGCCTCGTCCACCGCCACCATGTTCGTCGCCACCTTCTCCGTGATCCCCTCGGTTCGAGACAAGCGCCATGCCGTGCACTACAGACAAAGGCATCGCCATGGTCTGAGAGAGGCACCTTGTCGTGACGCGCCTCTGCCCGGAGCATCTTGAGCTCCCGTCCAGGATGCACCCAATTCAGGAATTCGTCCACATCCTGCAGTGCCGGTGTCCACCGTGGAGAGTGGAAGAACCTCTCTCTCGGAGTCGTAATGCCGGACTGTTTCACTTACCCAAAGTCTTCCGTCAGGTCGCTAGGCTTCTGGGCTGCCAAAGTTCTGCGAAGCAAACAATACAACTAAACGAAGTGTTTGTGAGATGGAAGCTCTGCATACTGGCGGTGGCAGGCCAATGAGCGATGAAGACCCTAAGTCAAAAAATCTACTCGTGCCGTCTCCAGCTGCTCACTGAGCAGGACATGCACAGTCTGCCTGAGAAATACTTGGCGATTTCTGATCTGATGTCTGGTGTGTATGTCGAACAGACTCCCTCCTTTCAAGGAGAGCCAGTGTCTTTGCTACACTGCAAGAGTGCCGATGCTCCAGTCACCGAGTCTCCGGCGATACCTCCTGACTTGTCCGCATCAATAAATTCGTGAAGCTCATCGCTCGCTGACCGAGACCTCAAATGCCACAGTCGAGGGCCCAAGAGTCCCGTGGATACAGATGGCAACAGTGTGACAGAGATCCTTTACCGAACAGGAGACTTTGAGGAATGCCACAACTAGACACGAGGCAGGGCATGGTGGTGCGCGAACCATCTAAGCCTAACATCAACGGGTCAAAAACGGGCAGACAAAGACGAAGCCCTCCACTGACCCGCGCAACAACCTACGCCAATGCTTGTTCTGAGTTCCAGACAGCATCCCAGGACTAAACTTCTCAACGAAATCCCAAAACTCAAATTTGTCGACGACCTTGTTGCCGTCGTGATCCTCGGCTGCTGCACTGCAATGTCGCTGGCTTGATGTGCAACAGCACTACAGTAGTCGCTGTGCAAAGCTCCAAAAGTGCGGCCTTACACACATACCATCAAGGGAGATGTCTGACAACAAGACCCATGAAGTTGCGGTGGCCAAACCTTGCCAGGAGTCCATCTGCTCGAACAATGCCTTCACCTTCACCTGGTCCATGGTCTCCAACCGCCTTCGAGGAACCCGCGCGCAGGCGCAATAAGCGAAGCAGTGTCGCCCCCAACCTTCCCGGCCGGCCTCCTCACTGAGCTGAGAAAGCTGTTGTTGGTCTGGAAGACCCATCCCAAGAACTCCTCCCTGTCGATCCTTGGCTTCCAGATCCCCAGCCCTGCGCTGCCATGCACAAAACTCATCAGAGCGTCTTCCCTGAGCCGTCGATGTCGATCTCATCAAAAATCCGATCCTGGGGCCAAGGCACACTGAATTCCTGTCCAAGGACATTTTGGGGGGCAGTCGTTCTATAGCCACTCTGAACTGAGAGAGAGCACAGCAGTTCCAAGAGCCTGATGGCTCTTTTTGCATGTAGCGTCGCATGGAAACATACATGTGATTTTCCGTATGTCCCAAAGGCAATTTAGAGCCAGCACCTGTGGCAACGGTGCCTGCCCAAGGCTGGGCGTGCCAAAGAAGCACCCCACAACTCGCAATGCAAGAAGGCTCTGGGGGGGGTTGCGAGGCTTTGATCTGAAGGACTCCAACCCTGAGCTCCCCCGTTCTGGTCCGGGCGTCGCTCCGTCTCCTTGCGATGCTCTCCCTGTCACGTGAGGCAGCCGTCAGCAAGTGGTAGAACCCGAGCTTGTCCAGCTCGCCTCAAAAGGGACGGCCCAAACCAGAAAAATGCGTCCCCCCACCTCCCGACCTGTGCGCCGATCGAAGAGGTGGAAAAGCTCCGTGGCGCGCCAGTAGTCCATGGAGCGGATGCTCTGGGGCAGGAGACCCTCCTCTTGTCGTTCGGTCCCGGCGGCGACGTGTTTCAGCGCCATCTCGTCTTTGCTGCTCCAGGTTTCCCGCAGTGGCCTGTAGTACTGGCAGGGTGTAGCAATATGCACAGGGCATAGACAACTCATCCCCTCTGCCTCGTGACGACCTGCGGCTCCTCCAAAAAGCTTCAAGAGGCTACCCGGCTACGAGCTTTTTGCGTGACAAGACTTCTTGCTTTGAGTCTCTCCGCCGAGTCCTCTACAGCAGCTGATCCACGGGAAGGTGCTCGTGGGGAGGCATAGGCCACCAACTCGGCACTTAAAGCTTCAGAAGCTGCACAGATGTTGCCGACAGCTGCCTCCATCTTCTGACCATCGTGGAGCTGAATCTGCAGGTTGTCCAATGGAGGCAAGCTTGAGGTCGATGATGCCTCCGTGACCCCGGGAAGCTCAGGAGACTCTGCGTGACTCGTGAGTCTTGCACACCTGCTTTCCTCCGAACGAACGGGTGCCGCTTGGAGAGCTGGGCACAGACCCATGCAAGGACCTCACAGACGCAGAGCATGGCACGGCGAAGCATCTCTCCCGATGTCGCTGTCGCTCCAGGCCTCTGCTGGAGCTGCTGCAGCCACGGGTGCGTAGCGAGCAACTCTGTCTTCATCCGCCGTGTTTTGGGTGACGGCCGTGCCCTAAGAAGCCCAGAGACACAAGCAAGTAACTGTAAGTAACCCGGGTCTCAAACTCCGCCAAGGCACACAGGCACCAGCGCCAGGTCTTCCGATCTGGTCGCCAGCGCCAGCGCAGACGGAGTCTCCTTCGAAGGGGTCTCCTTGTCCTCCCGGATGGCAAGGGCCCAAGCGCCAGGCTCCTGCAACGGGTCGCCATGCGTTCTGCGCAGGTCGGCTTCGGCTTCGGAGGGCGCCTCGGCCCGGTCTTCACAATCGGAGAGGTTCAAGCGGCCGGCTGGAACAGGCTCCTGCTTGCCATTCCATGCCTTTCTGGCTGTTGATGGCTCGGCTCTGTGTCTCCTCGCTCTCAGTGGGCAGGGCCAGCGCCGAGCTGCTCGGGCTATGAGGAAAGGGCTCCTCGACAAAGAAGGAACGAACGGAAGAGCAGAGATCTCGTCGCTTGTCGCTTCTGCAAGGCTCTGTTGCTTGAGTCTGAGATCTGTCCTTGGTGCTTCTGGAGGAACGCGCCTGGGATCCCCTGCTTGGAATCCGACACATCAGGTCCCCTTTCCTCAGATCAAAGCACACGAGCGCGGGAAGAAGCACGTCAGCTTCGGCAACGCAGACCGCAACGACCTTTGGGCCCCGGGCGGCGTGGTGGCGGCGGACCACCGCTCCTGCATGAAACAAAATGCTGTAATTCCATGCCACGCTGTATCGGAAAATACGAAATGGCTCCAACGCACCTCGTCCCTCAAGCTCGCTTCGAGCGAGCCACTGCGGGAGCCTATTCCTGTGGAGCACACAGCCACCAACTCGAATGTAAGACAGACAATCGATGCTTTCCGTGCTTCTCACCTTCCACGGTGCTTCCGCGGGACAGCTGCGGAGTCACAGCCAACTCCGCTAAGGGCTTGGATGCCTGGGATTGTGCTACGATGGCTGCCGTCACTCTTCTACCAGTACTACCAGTACAAGCATGTCCGCACCAAGGAACTCCGCGTGCTTTCCGCCTGGGTTCCAGGGCCTGTCTGCGACATCAACCGCAGCATTACAAGGAGATACATGTGAGCCGCGAGCCTCTGAGGCGATATGATGGTATTCGCATGCCCACTTATTGAGGGCGCCGAGGTCTGCCACCGCTTCGATGGCCGGCATGGCTCGAGTCCCGGCTAACGTGCAGAAGATGTTTCGTTGAAAACGTTCGTACAAAGCTGCACATCTCTAAGTTGCCATATGGGGCCCCAAATGGGGCCTGTGGCCTCTCAACCCCGTCCCATTGCTCGTTTCGCACACTTCATAACTACACCGCAGCTTGATCGCAACAGTTCATTCAAGGCCTTCATACATCGCAAACCTGACCGGCAGAGAGCGATCCTTCTGACCGATCACCCCTTGGCTTTGCTCTCCCTCGGTCAGCGCTTGTGCCGCGAAGAAGGTCTGCAGCGCCAGAGTCTTGCACATTGGCGAAGATCTCCTTTCAGTGCTTCGCTCAGGCTCAGAACTGGCGGAGCTGCTGGAGGAGGACGGAGCAAAGCGTCCGAAAGTCCAACTGCGAAGTGCCGCGCAGGGTGCACTCGGACCTGAGCCCAACCTGAAGGCGGTGGCAGACGCTGGCGTCCTCGGGGAAGCACATCTGAGCACTTCTGAGCACTTCTGAGCACTTCTGAGCACTTCTGAGCACTTCTGCCTGCCTTTGCGGCCGAGGCTCTTCGAGGCCGGGGCTGTCTGGGATCTCCCGCATCAGGAGGCCCACGATCACCGGATCGCCGAAGACCTGGCAGCTGGGCCGCAGGTGCGCGTTTCCTTCTGAAAGAGGAAGACTTCCACGCGCCGAGGCTGAGCTCGCGGCGATGGGAAGGTCCTTGACGAAGAGGGAGCTGCAGATGCCATCCACGTCGCAGCGGCCGCTGCTCTGCAGGACACGCTGAAAGTGGCGCCAGAGCTCGTCCTCGAACATGCGCTGCTGCCGGAGCCGGACTGCATCCAGTAGGGCCATATAGTCAATGTACGACTCGCCTGGGTGCCTGAAGGTCTGCAGGAAACGGCTTGATATAGCCTCGGCAATTTGAGGATGGCCCAAAGCAGAAAGTATGTGCTTCAGATCCGAGGCCGTGAAGAAGCCACTGCTCGCCATGTCGATCTCCCTGCATCGACAGAGGAACTCATGCAGCTCTTCCCTGCGAAACTGCGTGGCAAGGATTCTGGCTGTGTAGATCTCTATCAGGGAAGTGCGGTAGAAACGGCGCAAGTTCAGCATAAAGGAGGCGAACATGGACCCTGATGGTGAGCTGTCGGCGAGGCGCAAGATCCACGGGTGGTTCAGGGCTTCCTGCAGCAAGCTCCGTGCTGCCAGCATCGAAAAAAGAGGGCTAGAAGAGCCTAAGCCTACACTGAGCCTTTTACTAAAGCTGTGCGAAGACGCCTTAAAGAGGAAAGCTGGCTCTAACCCACCCAACCCCACCCAACACCGCCTGAAGGCTGCAGCGATCCCAGAAGGATTGTTGCAAGCAGCTGGACACGAAGCTTTTCGCCTCCAAGGCCCCAATGGGCCCGGGCCCAGGCCCGTCTGTGAGGGTTCCCTACAGTGCCCTACATAAAACAGAATGGAGAGAACCTGACTCTCTTAAGAAAGGGCTACTTATATGGCCCTTGAAGGCTACTTAAGGCCTCCTCGGAAATCTTGGACCAGAAGGGTGGATCGAAGGACACTTCCCCGCGATGAATGCGGCCGAGGATGGCATTCCGAGATGGAGCAAAGAATGGAGGGTAGCCACCTTTGCTCCGCACGACCCAGACCGCATCAAGCAACCGAAAAACACGGTAACCGAAGGGCGAGGCTCCTATGAGATCCAAACTTCTCACTAATTTTCTGCCGCAGTCACAGAGAAGTAGGAAGGCTATAGCTCCAATGCTCCACATGTCGGCGGCCTCGTTCTTGGTGGAGAAACTCGTGGAACCCGCCATGACGGACCGCTGCTCCTGCGCGAGAATGAATCGTCGAAAACCCGCTTAAACACCCATCGATGCTCCTCAACCCAGTCGGCATGCTCGCTCAGGACGTTCGCCAGCACCTCTTCGTCCAAGAGGTTGACTCCGTCTTGCTCCTTGACTCCATGTCGACCCCAGTCGTGGGTTCGAGCTTGGGTTCGCGCTGGGTCTGAATACTCCCTTCTGTAAGTGTGGGGATGTGAGTTCACGGCGAGAGTTCTCTGTGTGCTGGGCTTTGTCGACTTTGTCGGAGCAAGAACAACACTCTTCCCTCCCCAAACGGTTCGAGGCAAAAAGCCTCCTTGCAAACAAGTATAACTTTGGCTTTGGCCCCTCACCTCCGGCACCTCGTGTGCATAGGCCGCCATCTCGACCACCGACTCGGCATCCTTCTTCCGCCTGAGAAGGCAAAGCTCAACCGAAATCGAAACGAAACTCGATGGCCGCGGCCGGGCCGTGCTGACCCGAGTCTAAGCACGCCTCGTTTGCTGGGGCGGCGCAAAGTCGGGAGCGCAAAAGACCAGCTTGCAAGTTTCGAAGAACTCGGGAAGACCTGAAGATAAATGCAAGAGAGCCGCCCAAGCTGAAACAATAGGGAAAAGGAAAAAGTGCTCTGAGCTCTCTCTCTCTCTCTCTCTCTCTCTCTTCAGGCATGTCAGGCCCAGGCAGGGGCTTTGCAAGTCGGGGCCGCTGAGATGCTCCACGGCGTTCCAGCGATGGGCCTTCAGCTCGAGACCGAAGTCTACGAGCTTCAGAGGCGCGTGGGGCGAGGCGTTCAAGAACCGGAAGCACTCCGGGCTCAAACCTCGCATCAAAAATCAAAAACCAACCCGAATAGCTTTACTAGCCTGTTTAATATTTACGGGAGTTAAAAACCTACGGCAGCACCGAGCGGCTGCCGTGGTACAGGTGGTTCTCATGAAACGGCGCCAAAGCTTGCAGCATGTGCTTCACGAGCACTGCTGCCTCCTGCTCGGTGAAGTACTGGCGCTCCAATATCCGTTCGTAGACAGACCCTCCTGTGCACAGCTCTTGAATAAGGTGGACGTTGAGATAGTCCTCAAAGACCTCCAGGACTTTGGCCACCGCTTCGTGCTCGGCAGAGATTTTCTGGAGTGAAGCAATGAAGGAGTGCAGCCGTTCCTGCGCGGCTGATCCGGAAGGCTTCCGGAAGCTGGCAAGTTGCCGCGGCACTTTGGTCTTTCGGTGAACGGCCTTGGCCACATGCGGCATGTCATCCGGGCCCGGCGGACACACCTCGTAGAGAACAGGCAACCAGGATGCCGCCTCGACCAGGTCTGACCTGTCGCCAAGGAAGCGATTGAAAAATTTAAAAACTTAGACTTAGACGTTGCGTGGCTGAGAAAGAAAAAAAATGCAGGATGGGTTTTTTTTCGCCGCTCGCCGTCGCTCGCGGAAATCGCCCTGGCGATCGCTGGCGATCTGGAAAGCCACTTCCTCCGCGAAGTCGTCGCGGCCTTCACGAGTTCGGGCCTGGCTCTTGGCTTTGGATCCAGGACTCCCCATGTCCGCGACACGGGGGGCAAAACGACTGGTTCCGTAATCGGTATCATCGCTCAAGGCTACAGGTAGGCTCTCCCGGATCCAGTCCACGGATGTATCCAATCGTTTCTGCACACAACAGAAGCCGCCCATGAAGCGCGGCAGACAGAAGGATGTCTTTCATGACACCGCTGGACCATGAATGTGAACGGCATGGCACGTCATGCACATGCATTTAGCTAAAGTCATAACTTCGGAGTCACTAAAGGTATTGGGTACATGTACCACTTCGCCCGTGATTTGGCTTTGTCATTTATCACAATCAAATCGAAGCGAAGTACGTGGTCACGTAAACATGGCAAGCATCTTGAGGATAACATGCCAATTCAGACTGCGCAGTTGCACTTTGCACGAACCAGAGCAAATCCAGCTTCAGGCCGCAAGGAACGTCTCATGGAAACCGGATGCCAATTTGTGAATGCTTGAGTTGTGCGCTTGAACCCGGAGGCTTAAGATCTGCATGTGCGTACTGCCTTTGATGCAGGTGGCTTGTGAAGCCCAAAGATTTGGCAGCCTTATGGAGGGATAGTTGGTGCCCTGCTCCCCTTTGGTTGTCCTCCGCGTAGGGTTTAGGTTTTAGGGTTACGTGTTCAGGGTTAAAGTTTAAGGTTTAGCGTTTTAAAAATACTTGGAGCCACTCCAAGCTTGTAGCAACTCGACGGGGCGTCTTATGCAGAGCAGTCAAACACAGCCATGCACGCACCGAAAGCTATAGACATTTTTCACGGCAAAACGACATCTGCTTGCTTCAATTTGTGCTCCAGATAAAAACTTTTGGCAGTGTAGATATGGATCTAGGTGTACAAAGTGGTGATCCAGTGTTGCCACTGCGAGTTCTGAAGCTATTGTCGTGACCCAAGAGCTATCTTTCGCAGCCACTCTGAGCCACGAAGAAAGCGGCAGTCGGCGCCGCTGATCACACCTTTGCATGGGGTGTCACTTCTGCACTCCTCCTCATTCCAGACGAAAAAGTCTAGGGATGGTAACGTGACCTCCAAAGATTAATCAGCGCCGACGCTCTCGATCGGTCATTGAACTCATAGTATCTCAAAAAATGCCTGCCTCTCATGTCCTTCACGCGCCACATCCAAAGAACATATTTTAATTGTTTCACTGTGGGTCCAATTGCAGGCGTCATCAACGATGCCAGCCGCATACTCACTCTCTTCGCCAAATCATCCTTGAGACCAGACGTTCGAAGACCCTCCACTTCCTTCAAATGATCACGTTCGGTTTTGGCTTCCGTTTCCTACCGGGTTTAGCAAGGTACGGCGGGACCTAAGGCAGCAAGCAGCACGGTCAACCCTCCTTTTTGTCCGTTGGCGAAAAACCGTCCAGTGTACCAGGCAGCCGGTCCTGCTGTGTTCAGACCGGTCGGAAACCGGCAGCTACGGACAGACCGGCTACCTGAAACCGGTCGGCAGAAGTTGGTGAACCGGAAATCCAACCGGAAGACCAACTAGGGAAGGCACAAAGTAGTGAAAACAGGCAGTAGCAGACTTGATTCGGATTGCGAAGCAAGTCGGACACTACCGGAAATCACCCAGGGGCACCAAGCGTTGCTGGGCGGCGCGCCGGCGCGACTGTTGAGACTCAAGAGCCTCGCCGGCACGCCGGACAGGAGCGAGAAGTGCACCGGAACCGGAAACAAGGCGGAAGCCGGGGTGGTGGCGGGCAAAAAGTTGAAAACCCGGAACGGAAACCAAGCCGTCCTGAGCCAGAGCTGCAGGGCCGGTAGATGTTCCGTTACGTCCCAACCAAACACATACGATCATGCTCGTGACCGTTCGGTTTTGGCTTCCGTTTCCTACCGGGTTTAGCAAGGTAGGGCGGGACATAAGGCAGCAAGCAGCACGGTCAACCCTCCTGTTTGTCCCTTGGCGAAGAACCGTCCAGTGTACCAGGCAGCCGGTCCTGTGTTCAGACCGGTCGGAAACCGGCAGCTACGGACAGACCGGCTACCTGAAACCGGTCGGCAGAAGTTGGTGAACCGGAAATCCAAGATCATATCAAGCTGGCCCAACTGGCTTGACCGGACCACGGACCCTCGCCCAACACCAACTCAGGCCAACGCAGATAAAAAAGGAGACAGGTCGTCTGACCCAGACGAAATCCGGACCGGGGAAGTGGACAGAACGTCCTCCCAGGGCACGGAAAAATGCTCCTCAGAAGAGAAGCCTAGAAGAGCCGGAGAGCAACTGCGGCTCAAGGAATCCGCAAGGTCATTCTGGAAACCCGGAACGTGTTCAATAGAGACAACGATCCGGTACCACTCCTGCAGACGGAGGAACTGGCCCAGGACATGACAAAGTCCAGTAGCCATGGAAAGTCCCTTCCAGGACGCGGACTCAGCGGTTGAGTTGTCGCAACGAAACAGCACGTGCAACGGAGGGTGACCGGCCGGAAGCAGACGATGCAGAAGCAGAATTAAGGCGCATTGCGCCAGAAGCTCCCATGTGCTGATAAAAGGCTGCAGGGAGTCGGAAGTGTGCAGCCACGGGCACAAAAAGCAGAGAGCCGGACGGTCGAACTGGTGTTGAAAGTACAGACGGTCAGCGGAAGGCAGGCGAACAAAACCCCCAGACCCACCGAAGTTTCAGCGGCGCAGGCATCCGCAAAGGCTTCGAGAGCAAGCGTGGGAGGAAGGCGGAGCGACCGGAAAGGCGCACCAGACGATATGAGATCGCGCCAGAGCTTCAACGAAACTTTGGATTCGTCAGAGACGGTTCGCGTAGGGCTGCGAACTGCTGTGACCTGGAGCCAGACCCAGCGTGACTCCACCGGGTTGCTGGGAAGGTCAGAGAGCGAAGAGATCGGTGTCTGGCCAACCCGAAGTAGGCAGGCACCAACCTGGACGGACGGGATCCCCAAGTTGCGCGTAATGCGCAAATCGGAAGTGATGAACGGGCGGAGAGAAGACCACTGATCCGGGGTAAGAGCGCACATGACGGGAGGAAGCCTGTTTTGATCCCGATAGAGTGGGGTTAAAGAGGGCCGAAGCGTGCGAAAGAGGCCGGAGACCCACAAAAGCTTGCCAGCGATGCGTTCAAGGTCAGTCAAAGAGCATGACCGGCAATGAAGTAGAAAGTCGATCAGCGCCAAGATGCGGGAGGCTTTGGACGCCTCCAACCGGACCAGAAGAAGGGAAAAGTCACACTCCCAACCGATCCAAATGAGACGCGGGGAAAGACTAGCTTTGCGCCAGCTCATTGGAACCCGGAGTATCATGAGAAAGACCACCAGCAACCCGGACCAGAGGGGAGCACTGGTCTCCCCCAAAAGAGCAAGGAAATCATCCACATAAATGAAGCCGGAGTGAGACACGTACCATAGACGGTGGGACATCCGGACCAGCAGACCGGCCACACGTGCCCAATAGAAACTACTGGCTCGCGCGCGAAAATTCAGGCACTTGGACAAGTAGAGGGTACCCCGGTGCCGGAAGCATAGGAGGCCCCAGTCACATGCCCGGATACGGATGCGCCTGTGTGCTTGGCCACATCCAAAATAAGGGCGCATCGGACACCGGTTGGGAAGCTGCGTGTGGGATGTGACGCCGGAGACAGAACTGTCCACGACATGCCGTGGGGGTCGGTGATCGGAAAAACCACCACCCCCAGCTTCCCGACAGCAGTTTTGACGAACCGGGGCCGGAGCTCCTCATCTCCCCCCGGAACGGCCTCAATCCATCCAGCCGCAATTTCAGCGGCCAAAAGGTCGTCCACCACCGCCGGGTGAGAAAGAGCCGACTGCCAGGAGGATTGACAATGCTGCAAGTCGATCTGCGTTTCGGAGGAGATGTCCGGGGGGGGTATGTCGACATCCTCGGACCGGGCAGCGGACCGGGCAGCAAGGGGATCAACCATTGCTCCGGAAATGCTGTGTTGCAGCTGGCCCAGCGTCGATGCGGACAGCTGGCCGAGAGCTGTTTCAATGTCGTCCCGGTTGGCCCCTTCCAGGACGTCAAGGATCTCCCGGACCGATGGGCCGGGATTGTTGACCGGAGGACCCGGCAAAAGAGAGCGAATTGAAGGCCCAAGGCCAGAGATCTAAGCCGAAAGGACCGCGGGCTGCATCATGTACATGAAGACAGCAACGGACCAGAAGCCTAGAAAACATGCAGCAGTGACAGGTCAGCTGAAAGCACTGTGCAGACAACACGTCGTGCCAGAGAGGGCACTGGATCAAGGTCGTCCGGGCACGGAGTGACCAGAGACCTAGACGGGCCGAGCCGTGACAAAAGACCTTGCGGAACAAGGCTGAGGACCGGGCCGACATTGGTCCAGATCAGAGACCTGGCGATGTGACCAATTAGTGCAAAGGAGCAGATCGCAGATCAGCTCTCGTCCACAAGTTGGTCCAGGTGCTCCTCCATGATGTAAGAAACCTGGCGGAGCCAGGGAAACATCGAGGAAAAGCAGCCAGGAGGGGACCGGGTCCCGAGAAGAGGCACAGACGCGTCTGAGCTCTAAGCCCGAACCACTCGGAGAGTGGAGAAGGCAAGCAACCTGACCGGCACAGGCTAAAAAGTAAGATCAGCCTGGAAGGCGAGATCAATGAGCCATGGCGAAGGACAGCTACGGAAACCGTGCGGATTCACAAACAGAGCAACCAAAAACCGAAGCAAAGGTTGAAAACCCAAAGCAGCCGCAAAAAGTTGAAAACCCGGAACCGAAACCAAGCACATTACTCACCGGTGACCATGTTTTTGGGGAGTCAAATGGTACTCTTGGCCTTGCCAGCGGACTTGGTGTTCGCTGCGCTCTTTGTCTTCTTGCAACTCCATCGTCACCTTCTTGTCTTCCTGAGACCATTGTAGAGGACTGCGGGGCCTAATCTTAGTGTCCCAAATTCCGTCTAGAACTCTAGGACAAAGATTGCTGAGTTGTAGCTGTTTCCTGCGCCTGCTCCTCTGATGCTCTTAGAGCTGTAGAGCTCCTTGAAGGTTCTGCTGACTGATTCCCAGGAGACTCTTCTTGTCAACGTGCCAATTCCCGCTCAATCGCCCTCGTTGTAGCATCTTGCAGCTTCTGGAGCCTTCAGTCTCCTCGCATGTCCACCAGAAGCGTACTCATTCATGAACTCCACAGACCAACGAAGCACTTCCCAGAAAGCCAATCCTCCCAAGACCATAAGGAGAATCGGGGCTGGGCCCCAGACCTTCGGGCGAAGGGGGGCTTAAGGGGGGCTTCAAAGGGGCTTCAAGGGGGGCTTGAAGGAGGGAGCTTGAATAAAAAATTCAATGGACGTTTCCAAGCTCCTCTGGAATGCACAATGCAAGCAACAATCAAATGCTCAAGTACAGATGCAATCAGCTTCAGAATGCAATCACTCGGTCGGGAATCTTTTTCAGAGCGACTTGAGCCAAAGTGCGCAGTGGTCAATATTGTACAGGTGCTCATTTTGCACCATGATAGAGCATTCACTCTTCCACGGTTCCTTGGCCAATGCTCTGTAAGCTTTGGCCACCAACCAACACACAATCATTTACTCAAACAATATCAGGAAATCATCAGTAGCGAAAATCGACCA